>CAIGRN010153617.1:0-42873 GCA_903798345.1 Fraxinus anomala
CTTAGCCTTGGTGGCTGAAAATAGTGGCTACTTTCTTCACACCGAGTCCTTTGTGGGCTGTTTAACATTGGAGCAACCGGTTGGGTAGAGAAGTATTGGTTTGGGGATTGGTCGTTGATTGTGGTGTCGTTTGGATTGGAAACTGAGCCCGGATTAATTGGTGTTTTGGAACCCAAATCTCAACAACTACAAATACTAAAAGAATAAGTCTATTTTATTTAATTAAAAAACACGCATGACGTTGAAAACGTAAGAAATACCACAGTTTTTGTTACAAAATTAAAGAAATAAAAGAGAAATATAGAGAATAAATAAAGAGAAAAGAAAAGACTCAAAACTCAAGTGTGTTTTATTGAGAACCAATATCTCATTTTTTTTAAGGTTCAAAATAAAAATTACAATTGGAATGAAATTGATCTTCTAAACTAGTAAGACTTATCTATGTATCATGATAATACTAAATAATCATCTCATTATTTTACAACACTCTCCATTTTATGATTACTTGCACAATAACTATCTCATAAAAACATTGCTTGGCCAAAATTCGATGGGAAAAAATTCCAACAAATGAAAAAATAGTACAAACAATTTGGAGTAATAAAATGTTGCCTCCTTTAAACCTTGTCAAGAAAACCAGTGGTACAAAACTCGATCAAAGGAAAAGGAGTACATCTATTTCTCTGATTTCAATTCTTATATCAAGCGATTCATGTCTTGTATGTCAATGTCTTCAATATTGATATTTTGTATGTTAATATTTTCAAATAACACCGTCTTCATACGAAATATTTATCAACCTCTAATAGGTGTAATAATATGATGATTCAGAAAGTAGCTCTTGTTTATCTCTTCATGAGTCTCATACATATAAGAATATATTTTTTGATGGTAAATGTCTTGTAAGTTAAGGACATCATTACACAAAGAAAATTTTTCATTAAAACCTCATTAGGAAACATTATGTAGGAAAAATCCCAATTAAGAAAAAAATAGTACATTATTCTTTTGAATAAACAACAAAAGTTGCCTCATTAAAAACCTTCCCAAGAAAATCTAATGGGACAAAAACTTAGTGAAGGAAAAAAGAGTACAACACATATTCTCTCCCTCGTGATAATAGTACTTGAATTATATGCTTAAGGCATAAAATCTTTCAATAATAATATTCAAACCATATAAGATAGGTTGACTATAGTCAAATTTATTATATACATATCAAATTTCATGCATTGTTAGACTAATAAAATAGAGACTTGTAATTACATTCACCACATGATAATTTATCTATATAAGCATGTTTTCGCGAAATTCATTATGTGAAGAGTCGTACATTTCATATTACGACTTTACTTTTTCTATATTCATTTCACATAAGTATACACATTTAGGTGTTTGGAATGTAAATCCAGTAATTTCAAGTTTCTCTAGTAAATTCAATTGATTAGTATTGCATCCTTTTATTTGGTCAATTATTTCTTCCATCGATATTCTTCAACGAATTTATTTCGATTCCTCGCAATTCATAATATGATGTAGTACATCATGTACAAAATATTGTCGACGACTTTTTCTTTTTCAATTTTATTCTTTTTTATAATGACATAACTTATTGAGATATCTCAATTTTCAATATATCAAGTACTTAGAACCTCTTATGGGATTTTCTAATTTGTTATGTTTAAATATTCATCTCTAGTATATGACCTCTTAATGTGACCATATTTTCTAGTTGCTTCATTTTCGTTTGGATATTTTTATATTAAAATATAATATATTCATGTTTCAGACATGTCATAGATATATTAAATATAATGTTAGGTTGAGTTTCTTCTCATCTAGCTCCGCACGAATAAAAGGATTAAAAACATTTATTTGAAATGATTTAGTTGTATGACAATTGTTTAGACAAAAGAATTATTGTAAAAGAATAGGATTATTACAAAAGAGTTGTAAAAGTCAAAGAGTCTTTTGGAGAGTTATATAGATGAATTATGAGTATTTGGGTTCGAGTATGGAATAAGAAGAAAGAGTTTTCGGATTTTCGATAGCCTGTCGTCTATTTGATGCTCCAGCATCCAAAGCAGATTCATTGTCATCTGGCTCTCACTCGAGCGACTGTATTTTTCGAGAAACCCCAGTTTGCATTTTTCAAGAGTTTTATATATTCTATGCAACTTAAATACCTCCTATTATCCAATGGTCATTACGTTTTTGTGGTGGTTGATCATTATTTTACATCCTTATATCATTATTTTGAGATTCAAGAACACATCCAAATATTTAGATTAATCTTTTGATTCTTGAGATCAAGCACCCGCAAGTTTGGGAAAAACATCAAATTCATATAATCCAAAACACCCACTTTCTAGATATAATGTATCTCAATAGCTTTTAGAGGTTGCTGAAAAATGAGGAAGGTTGGATCAAAAGCACAAGAAGAGCATAAGAACGAGGCGTTCTTGACGTTCCACGGGAGATAGACAATTTCAGAAGATCAGGAGTGGGTGTGAGTGAAGTACGTTTCAGCGGGTCTCGGAAATGGTAGGAATTAGATCAGCAAGTATAGTGAATTTCTAGGTTGGATCATACTGTAAGTTCTTATTGTCTATAATGGAAATCACTAGCTTGGTCCCGAAATTTTTACTAGTTAAGGGTTTTCTCCATCATCAAAATCTTGTATTATTTACTGTTTTAATTATTTATTGCGGCAATTCAACATAGGATAACTTAATTGATTAAACATAACAATTAAAAAGTGAATTGTTGCTTTTAATTGATAAATTTAATTCCACGTTATTCACATATTAGGTGATTTTAAGGTTAAACTAGTAACTTTCATATAATTTAACTAATTTCCTTCCAGGATGTTAATTCGAGTTTGAGCATTTAAAATTGGTGTATGAGATATTGTTGATCTCTATAATTAGTAAATGCATCTAAGTGAATTATTATTCGAACTTCTTATTTGAATTATCTTTTGTGAAAATTTAGATAATGATACATTTGTACATTATTTTCAATAATCAACAAATCGAGTCATAAAATATTACTCATTTGTAATAATGTCCAAATTACGCATTTATTTTCAATATTCTTTACTTTTTATTCCAGTGCATTGTGGTGGATCAATTTTATATATATTGTACTATCAAAACAATTAGATGGAAAAATTAGGCTCTAAGCATAAGCCAATTCTAACAGGAAGAACTAAGATGTTGGCATGATACGTAATAACATTCTCTGAACAGAAATATGAAGTACTTTGTTCTCAATTACATTATTTGGAGGCGTTTAAAAGGAATAGTGTTAAACTACTTACCGACATCTCAATTAATACTTACTAAAATGTTGAGATTTAGGATCACTAGCATTAAGAAGACATGTCGTTTTGATTGTATAATCTGAAAATTATGCTCACAGTTTAAAATTTTAGTATTAATTTCGCAAATTTCAAGTTGCAAACATCATGCAATCATCTAGTATATGTATCAAATCTATTAGTTACAAATAATATCTAGATGGTCAACGTGGAGGGTGATGGGCCACATTTATAATCCTAATTAATTTTTAAAAATATATGGAATTCAATCCTTATTTTAGCAAGTGATGATCAATTTTCGATAAAGATAACAAATATTATATAGGAATTCATTAGACTGAAGAGTCTTTTGGTCCTTCATTGAATATTTGAATTATTAATTTCATATAATTATTGATCCAATAATAATCTAACTGGACATGCCAACCAATAAAATATAAGAGATATTGAACTTCTGGTTCAAAACAATATTTATAAAAATAGTTATTAAAGTTTAGTATAGTTTACTAATTAAGAAACACTATTAAAAACTTTAAGCACAATATTTTATAACATTTAAATATCTCATTCTTATTAGTAATCTAATAAAATAAAAGCTTATTTTTTCTAAACACAATATAGCCCATGTTTGGTCTGGATTAAAATCCAATTAAAATTTCAAATCAATGTTAACAATTAATTTTAATCACACATTTTATGGGATTCATAATTTTTCAACATCACATTTCATCAACTTTTATTAAATTTTACTAAAACACTGATTTTAATATCTACCAAATAGGAGCATAATAGCATTCTTTAGAAATGCCCAATAAATTAAGTAGTCCAAAATACTCCCCTTCATATATTAGCCAAATATTACTCCGCCTTTTGAAACCTGATTTCTTTATTTCATTGACTCACGCCTCTCTTCCTTGCTTCATCACCGCATATTCATCCCAGGTAGAGATGAAGTGGTTGTGTAAGTGAATATGGATGGCCAAGGAACTAACGACGTCATTAGTAGGTCCGAGACGCCTAGGAAGTTCTACTTTGATGATCATTTGGCCGTTAAATTTATTTGGAATTTGTTTGCACTTTTAAAAATTTTTTTAAAATTTTTATTTTTTTTTCATAATTTCATTGGGACTCATTTGCACTTTTTTTTAAAAGAATTAATTTATAATTTTTAATAATTTATTAGGGACTTGTTTTCACTTTAAAAAAAATGGACTATGATTTCAATTAGTTCTTTGTTTTTTAATTTAAATAGAAGGGTATATTCATCATTTCACAAATTTTAATTAAAAGAAAGATGAAAATAACTTTTTCGCAGGGAAAAGTGAAAATAATGATGAAAATGTCAGAAAATTAAAGATAATGACATTTTTCACAATAATAATGTAGTAATGACGTTATATGGTAATTACTCGAAAATGTCAAAAAGTAAAAGGTGTGAACGTTTTTCACAATAATAGTGAAAGGCATGGACATTATGTGCTAATTAGCATTTTAATAATTTATTTGGAACTTATTTGCACGTTTTCAAAAAATTTAGAACTATGATTGCAATTAATTTTTTTTTTTTTTTTTATAGATAGAATAGTATATTCGTTAATTTCACAACTTTTAATTGAGAAAATTTATGAAAATAATCTTTTGCATAAAAGGTGAAAATGAGGGTGAAAATGTCAAAAAAAAAATAAAAGGTAAGGATATTTTTTACAATAATAATGAAAGATAACGACATTATGTGCTAATTATCCTATTAAAAATTATAATTTATGCTTTTACCTAGAATCGATCAATATTATTCTGTAATATTGAAATTATATATCATGCTCTTCTTAAGTAATTAATATTTTTTTAATATATTAATAATGTTGTGCTACTTCATGAGCACCAACAAACTATTATTTAAATATTAACTCTTCGCGAGTATGCTTTATAGCAGAATATTAATTATTTGCAGAGTTATACTTTTCAGAAGCAACAATATGATCAATTTAAAATTTATAAACAAATATAAAAAATATATAATCACGTTGTGATAGAACAATATTTTTCCATACAAAGATAATGTATATCATCAATTCCATCACATAATGACAAGATAATGTTTACTTTAATTTAGGATGCAATTAAAACTACTATAAAACACTACTTTTAACAATGGAAGGGAATAATTAGATGTAAAGAAATTCAATGGAATATGCATTTCAACACTTACTTACAAATTAATTTTTCTACACAAATGCAACTAAATTTTAATAGAGGCAAGAAATTATTCTGTTACAAGACATGCAAATTTCGTCATAATATTCAAGTAAACGATAGATATAAGAGATTTTCAAAATTGAGTGCAAGACATGAAATATTCTAATAGAGTGTGGAAATGAAAATTTTGGTGCAGAGATGTGTAATATTAAAAAAATCACAAAGTGAAATTTGGTAAAAACTTTGGTGCAGAAAGTGTCATCGTTAATTTTTTTAAAGAAAAAAATAGTCATTAAATAAAAGTGTTCGTGCTAATAATGTGTTATAAAATCAAAGGAATAAAAGATAAATATAAAGAATAAATAGAGGAAAAAGTAGAGACTCAAAACTCAAATGTGTTTTATTGAGAATCAATACCACATATTTATATGGTTCAAAATAAGTGTTACAATTGGAATAGATCTTCTAAATTAAATAAGATTTATCTATATATCATGATAATATTAAATAATCATCAATAATTATCTCATTATTTTATAACACTCTCCCTTTGATAATTATTTTTACAATAACTGTCTCGTTTGAACCTTATTTGATAAAAATTCAATGAGACAAAAAAAATCAAACAAAGGAAAAAGATTACAGTTATTTTGGGGCATTAAAAATAAATAATGCCTTATTAAAATATTGTTAGGAAAACCAGTAGGATAAAATCTAAACGAAGAAAAAAGAGTACAACTACTCTCCCTGATGTTGATCACTGAAAATCTCTGAGTTGACACATTCCAATCTTGTGAAACAATTTCTTGAATGTAGATTTTGGCAGTGCTTTTGTAAATAAATCAGCCACATTGTTACTTGAATGAATTTGTTGAATATTGATGTCGCCATNCAAAAGTTATTGCTTCAATCAATATCATCTGACACGAATTTTACCCTCTACTCCACAAATGCACATACGTCAATCAATATTACTATAGTCAACATAGCTTTTCATTTTCTTTCCCAATTTTACCCCCTACTCCACAAATGCACACACGTCAACACAAGGGTATAAGTGGAAGTTCAAAATTAATATCTTAATAAATTAGGGATTGCATTGTATTGATGAGCCAAGTGAAGTGACCCAAAAATACATTTTTCGTAAGAAAATGGCGCCCAGATGAGGACTATAAATACATATATAACCTAGTGCCTTCGATATTATAGGATATGTGGTCGTACCTCTGGCCTCAAGGCTGATGGACGATAATGAAGAATACACCCAAATATGCGCTAATATTAAGAATACCCAAAAATTCACGAATCAAATGTTGATTATTTTTACCTCTGGCCTCAAGGCCGATGGACGAAAATCGAATGCTTGATCTTATCAACAAATCACTAATTTCGCTGAAGCCAAGTTGAATAGGAAGAATTATAAAATCTCCATGTCCTATAATTATATTTGGAAAACAATTAAATAATATTGAACCATAATTCTAAGATCTTTTTGACCAACACGAATTCTCACAAAACTAATCTAAATAAATAAAAATCCTAATAAAGTAAATAACTGAAATTAATAAGCTAAAGTAAGTTCCCTATAATACAGAAGTGCTGGAGACAACCTAAATATTAGAATTTGCTCCAGGACTTCAACCAATGAGTTTTGTTCAAAGGTTCATTTTTGCATGAAAAATTGTATCTTCATCCAATTTCCACATGATCAAGTAGTCAACATATTCAATTGAATCGAAACTCAACTATTAAAATTAGTGTTTTAAAAATAATAATACTTGCCTAGGTGTGAGGAAAAAGGTCTGCATATGGGAGTGCGTGGAAAAAGGTAGTGAACCCTATTTCGACCACCTAATGCGGGTCTATGCGCCAAAAAAAAAAAACACGCCTTTTCTTTATCCAATTTTGGATTTAAAATTCTTAAAGTTAAATAAATAAATGAAATAAAATAACTATTAACGTCTTAAAATAATGCTTTTATTAAAATAATAGTCTTATTAAATAATTTCTAATTGTCTTAAAATAATTAAAATAAAAATAAGAAAACACTTTATTGTGACTACTTGGCAGGTAAGACGCGAAGCGTAACCTCCTTCCAGAACCTTGTTTGTAATTCAATACTAAGAGAATTAAAGGTTGATAATGTTTAAGGAGGACAAAATGAGCATTATAATTGTAATTTGCATTTAAAAATTAAAATTATTGTACATAATAAAGGTTGATAATGTTTAAGGAGGACAAAACAGAGTTTGCATTTATAGTATGTAATGCATGCTGTAAAAGATGATTTACAGCATACAAAAGCATGCCGTATAAAGTCATATCGTAAATATTCAAATCTTTTTACGACATGCCACACAAAACAAGAAGCACTCCGTTATTGAACCATTTACAGCACGCTTTGCATGTCGTAAATACTTAACCTTTTACGGCATGCGGTAAATATTCATATCTTATGCATGCCATAAAAAACAAGAAGCGCACGCTTTGCATGGAGAAGTAGAATAAACAAAACGTGGGGGAGAAAATAAGAAGAGAAAAGGAAAGAAAAGAGAATAAAAGAAAAAGAAAATTAAAAGAAAGAGAGAAAAGGAAAGGAAAGTAAAAGATCTAAAACCCTTACGCTCCAATATTTTTCCAATCCTGTTTCAAAAATAAATTTAAATTTCATTCCAATTTTTCTTTTCTTTTTTGGTTGTTTCAATGTTTATAAATTATCTAATGTTTGTGAGAGATGCATACTGACACGAACCCGGGAGCAGGATCAGTGTGGAAATCGCGGAATTAATTTGAAACGTCGGGAAAGCCCAAATTCATGTTGTAGACGGTAGAATCTCGACCCACAAATTATTGAATCGAGCAACCAAACAAAAATAAAGTTTGAATGACCTCTTGATTACAAAATCAACGAACCTCAATTTGCGAACGCCACAAATTGTGCCAAATCCTTTGATAAGTTCTAGGTTTTGAACGCCACAAATATTAAAATAATATTTGATAAGTTCGATAATGTTCAATCTAGAAGAATTAGAGAGAAATTCTCAATTTCAATAATCATAATTCATAACTTCTTTTACAATGAAATAATAACTAAGTATTTATAGAACAAGTCTAAAACCCTAATTGTACCATTGCAATAAATTAGAATTCTAGTGAAATAAGAAAAATTCGGAAATTTTTTTTTTTTTTTGCACAATGCACAATGTTGAAACGAACTTTTCTTAAGGCGTGTGCACGCCTTACTGACCCGAGTGGCCAAAGACTAATAGGCGAAATTTTTCGTCTTCCTTTAATTGAACCAAGTTGCTCCAACCTGTTTCGGCCATCGACCCCATCACGAAACTTGACCATTGGCTTGTCAACTCCTCCCATTTGAACTTCATTGCTCGAACAATTGATTGTCTACCCTGGGTCATATCATCCCCCATCTCTTCAAAAAGGATTTATCCTCGAATTCGTGCTTTGTGATCATGTAAGGGATAACCAGCCTGCTACCCAACTCATTAATGCACCACCTGGATCAAATGAAATTTTTTTTTCTCCCATGACATAGGTTCAATACACGGTACCCATCCATTTTGCAGGTATGGATGTACTGCTGCACAAATTCAATAAGCCATAAACGTTGCTGTATGAACTCCCATATACAATGATCAACCTGAAAGAAAGAATCAAACAAAACACGGTTGAATTTGTTAACTTCCCCAACAACGAGATATGGGTCATCGTACTCATAGTGTATCGTCTCCATTACATCATGCGGAACGATGAAACTCTGCTCTTTATTCCCCAAAATATTTTCAACAATTTGCTCAACACATGCTTCTATTATTTGCCCACTCTCTTGCAAACCATCTCTACAATTATTGTAGCAGTCTGCTCGTGCTCCGACTCATTAATTGGTGAATGTTCCCCAAAATCAACTGCATTTTTCAATTCACCATCGTCCATCTCAACTTCCCTATTTCTGGACTCCCCCTACAATTCAACTCCTATGTTCTTTTGCGGTGTGATCATCTCCCTCTCTTGCTTTTTCCCCTCTGCATTTTTACTTTCTATTTCTTTTCTCTCCTGTGGCTCCTCTCTTTTTTCATCACACTTAATCATCTCACTATTTTCTCTCTTTCTCTCACTTGCTCCTTGGTATCATTATTTTGAGAATTAATCATGTCGCAAATCTTTGAAAATTCTAGTTTATAATCCAAACTAGTTGATTTCCTGGGAATATTACTAACATGCAAACATGCTTCTCAATAGGTATTTTATCCCCCATTGACTTCTCAACTCCATCGCACATTCTAGGATCCTCTCGAAACCCTCTTTCATGCCTATCACTACTATACCCAAAATAGTACCCAAAATAGTGACTAGGTGCATATAGTTTCTTCATAATAGCTCTCAACTCATCCCAAGTTCCAATAGGTCTCTAATAATTCCTCCGCCTAGAAGTTGTCAACTGATCCCACCAAATTATAGCATAATTTACAAATTGAGTTATAGTTAACTTTACATTTCTCTCCTCAGAGTAACCATGAGAATCAAATATAAACTCCACTTTTTCTTCCCACGCCAAGTATGTCTCTGGATCACTCCTCCATTTGAATGAAGGAAATATTGTTTTGATATTGCACGTAGTTTGATCAACACTTTCTTCACCAAGAGTTCTACCATGTCTTCTTGCATTGAATGCTTATGCATGTTGCCCCTGATGAAGATTAGCAACCTTTTTGTCCAGCTATCCAGTTTGTCATTCACATCCCCAAGCATCCTTTCAAACCGCTGTAACACCTCATTCGACATCCTAAATTCTACAATATTTCTGCCTCCCCAAAGTTCAGTCGTGTATCACTCAAGTTTGACTTTTACCCTCTATTGATCTTACCACTCAGCCTTTTTCCACTAAATGCTTTCAATCAAAAATTTCAAAAACAATTCGAACTCAATCCCGAATAAGCCTTCTGAAATCAACCCGATGAGAGTGAGATTTGTGAATAGATAGACTCAAGGAATTTTGGATTAAACTTCGAATGGTAACTATGACAATTCAAGAAAGTGGTTTTTGAATTTGGATTGGACTGATTAGAAACTAATTAGGAAAGATTGATAATTCCCAAAATAAATTCAAATATTTTTTTTTTCGGAAACAATACTGATGAACAATAACATGAATAATAATATTTTTTGATAAAGTTGAAAATTGACTACGAGATCAAAGAAACAAACGAAAGTTGATTTGGATGCTAGATTAGCCCAAATATAATTTGTGACTCTTTTTTTGGAATTTTTGGGATCAAAAACTCAAAATTTATGACGGACACGAAGAACAAAAACAAAAGACTCAAAACAAAAGAAAAGATATAACCTGAATCTAGAGCCCAAGTTTTGATACCAAATGACGCGAACCATGGAGCAGGATCAGCATGGAAATCGCGGAATTAATTTGAATGATCGGGAAAGCCCAAATTCAGGTTGTAGACGATAGAATCTCAACACGCAAATTATTGAACCAAACAACCAAACAAAAACGAAGTTTGAATGACCTCTTGATTACAAAACCAACAAACCTCGATTTGCGAACGCCACAAATATTAAAACAATATTTGATAAGTTTGATAATATTCAATCAAGAACAATTAGAGAGAAAATTCTCAATTTCAATAATTATAATTCATAACTTCTTTTACAATGAAATAATAACCAAATAAAACCCTAATTGTACCGAAATTAGCTTATTAAAATAACAAAAGATTGCAATAAATTAGAATCCTTGTGAAATAAGGAAAATTCAGAAAAAAGAAATTTTTGCACAATGCACAATACTGAAACGAACTTTTCTTAAGGCGTGGACACATCTTACTGTCCCAAAAGGTCAAAGACTAATAGGTAAAATTTTTCATCTTCCTTTGCTTGAATCAAGTTGTTCCAACTCATTTCAGTCATCGACCCCATCACGAAACTTGACCCTTAGCTTATCAACTTCTCCCATTTGAACTCCATTACTCGAACAATTGATTGCCTGCCCTGGGTCATATCATATACCTTTTTCCTCAACCTCATAATTTATCATCAAACACATGATCTATTTTTGACCGTGCTAAGTTGAGACACGTGGTCAAACAAATATTTCGAAGTACTTAGCCAAACATATTACATACTTAAGTTCATTAAATTTCGCATGAATATATCTAATACTATAATAGTTGAACATTTTCAGTAGTTCAAGTCTAATCCCGATCAACTGCTTCATTAACTCCCATCCAAACATGTATGACTTTAATTTGAATTTTCTTTTGAAGCTATAATTTCCCCCAACTGGTAGTGAAATATTCCAATGGTTTTTTTTATTTATGGTGGATTAGTTAGATTGCGACCATTGAATCTACTTTTTGTGAACATAAGTTGCAGGCATATGCCAGACATACAAAATTGTATGCCATAAGAAAATGTGGGAGAAGAAAAATAAGAAAAAGGAAAAAAAATAAGAAAAATGAAAATAAAAGAAAATTTTATGATAAAAAAGTGATGTGTGAAAAAAAATCTCGAACCTTTTACGGCATGCACACGCATGTCGTAATAAATCTAATTTTTAAAAAACGCGGCATACCTTTAAAGTATGTTGTAAATGTATGCCGTAAATACTTTTAAGTAATTGATCCTTTAAGGCATACATTTATGGCATGTCGTAAATAGTCTATTTTTACGGCATGCCTTTTTCGCACGCTGCAAACGAATGTCATAAAAAGTTCATTTTGTTGTAGTGAACAAATCCACGTGAAAATAAAACTACTTGGATCCAATAACCAAATAGCTTGAAAAATTCTTAAAGGGAAGCTTGAAAATGTGAACATCTGATGTAGTTAGAAACTACAAACACAATAATAACAAGATAAAACGGATTGCTCTTAAGAAAACAAATGCATTTTCTTATTTCTTGAACAACCCAAAAACCCAACAAGACATTTTAGAGTCTTAAATATGAAAAGAACATATAACCTACTAGGCCAGCAGTCCCTTAATGGGTTGGCTACAAAGCAGAATAAATAAATACCGTAAATAGTAAACTAAGAAACATAAAGTGCCGTTTTGACTTAACAAACGAATTCAAACTTCCAGAATTCATCATAAATCATGGCTTAGCAGTGAGTTCAATGGGAATCGTTGCGAGCTTTCCGGAATGGGGTCATGGGCCCAAAACGGACACCGTATGCAAAAGTTACGTCATTTTATTCGAATGCCGACCATTAAAGCGTTCCAAATACGCAAATGCCTATTCCTCCACAATAACCTCATCAACATCTTAAATTAATTCCAAGGAATTTCCAAATAATATTAATTAGTGAATAACTTTTCATAATTTCGTCATTAGCAATAGAGAAATTGGTACAAATGGTTCTTAACATTTCCAAATGATATTAATTAGTGTTTTCACCTTGAACATTTCCTTTTCGATATTTACAAATTACCCTTTACTTAAGGATTTTTTTTTTTTTTTTTTTACACTACATTTTACAGTATGATTTTAAAAAAATTTTGTCAAGAAATTATAAAATTGAACAGTTAAATAGATCAAAATATTATAATGACAAATTACAAATCATACTCTTTTTTTTTTTTATAACTTAGGTGTCCAAGTTTCACTTGACTAATCCTAAAGAGTGGCGGCCTTCTCCCCTGGTTTGCCACCTGAGTTAATCTGGATGCGGTCACAGCTTATACACACTTGGACCGGATATTCGACTGTTATCCTCCCAATGGACCTTCTTCTTCTAACATAGATGTTGTCTTCTAACATAAATATTGCTTTCCAGCTACCACGGGAATTCGAACTTTTGATACTCCGTAGAAAATCCTCCTACTTTACCACTGTGCCATGCCCATGAGGATACAAATCATACTCTTTGTATTACATCATGTAATACTTTTACATACCAATTTTTTTGTTCTCCAGAACTTCAATTATTATTATTTCATTTTCATCTTTTTTTTTTCTATTTCATAAATCACCCATAAATTTACTTCAGTTGAGTCCTATCACTACATTATAAACATATTTTTTTTTTTACCATTTTTATTCATTATACGAGATTATATATCTATATTATTTATATTGATTGATTCTTTCTTCACAAAATTTCACATAGAAAATTCATGGGCAACAAATTCAAATAAAATTATGCATGCATTCTAATAAGTTTTAATTTGCAAAATTACTCTAACTTAAAATAAATAAGAAATTGATTCTTAGTGAGATTAAAATTTTTTTTTTTAACTACAAAGCCCTTGTATGAAAATAATTTTTTTTCGCACACATTTTCAACCAAAAAGCCTCAGAAAAATCAATTTTCACACATTAACTTTTTCATTGCTAAATCCAATTCATTAGTGAAAAATGAAGCTCAGCTGGAATATATAAGTTCGAAATTGCGCTTTAATTAGCTCTCCAAACTTCATCTTGAATTCTTAAACTTGGCCCTTGTCTCTGGCTCTCACTTTTCAAAATTCATAATTTTTCCTTGAACTCATTTTATCGAATATTCTTCACAATAAAATATTTTTGTACATGCATCCATAATTTTTCCTTACTTTTAACCCACATATTCTCTAGAAAAATTACTTTTCATAAAATCTATTCTTTATTCTCTGCCAAACAAGGACTTGGTATTCAAAGTGCATGTGGGAACTGCTGAAATCCTCCACCTTCACAAATTCTAGTAAGCTGGAATAAGTTTTATAGATCTCAATTTCTCTATATCCCTCCCAAAACTCACCAAAAGGTTATTCTGACTACATTGCAGCTGCGAGCAACGTTTCGAAAACTCGATGTAGTTTTTAAAAATCAACTTATAGCAGTGATCTAAACTATCCCTAGCTCCAATGTTCTTTCTTGCAGCTTATGCTCACAGAGGAGCCTCTCTACTTTAGCTAATGCTAGGAGGTAAATCGAATTTCCAGAATGGAAATGATACCTAAATTTCGCGTGCTTGGTTCTATATATATTTATAGCACATTTTGACTTAATTTAAGTCGTTGAGAGCAAATTTAATTGATATCTAACACTATCCACAAGTTCAAAATTTCAAATCGCTAACTCGGTTCAACTCTAACAAGTAATTAATATCTTTCCTGAGTTTCTCGTGGATCAATGTCACTACCCTTTTCCGCATCATCATTTACTAAAAGAGTGATCTCATTATTACCTACTCAAACAAAACCACCAATCGCAACCATCGTTAACTATTTCTATTGACAGTTTGAAAATACCAACTCAATTTGGGCTTCGGTTTGACAGTTAGTTGTGTTGGGAAAATTTAAATCAAACATATATAAATTATATTCCAATAATGTACCTTTGACGTGCGTAAAATCGAACAGAGTTTCAACTTACCGAATATGCAAAGTAACAACAAGAAATGCATGAAAATAAATTAGTCAAAGGCAAGAGTTAACTCTTTGTTCTTAAGGCGATAATGCATTGCATGTGTGCTAACGATTTTTTGATATTCGTCTCTCAAGATACAACGATCACGTTCCGTAATAAAAGTATTTTAGATTACGTAAACCAACGAACCTACTAATGTTTTGAACCCTCTTTATATGAAACTCAACTTCAAATAAATGTTTAAATATTTTGAAGCGAATATGTATTAACATGATAATGCAAGGATGGAAGATGAATGAATGCTAAATTCCATACATGTGATCTATATATAGTTATTGGAAAAGGTTTTTCTCATAAGACAAAACTTATGTGAGAGACACAATTATTGAAATTAATCTCTATATTTGAAGAAACACATCTATTGAAAAATAATAATGGCAAAAGTCATAATTTTTCATATAGGAAGACACTTTTTCAGACAAATAATTTTTAGAATATTTCATAATATTCTACGTAATTTTCCAACAATTCACGTATTTAATTGACTTAGATTTAGCTAAATTTTAATTTACCAAATAACAATTCCCATTTAAATAATTAACATGATAATGCAATGATGAAAAATGAAAATTCCATACATGTGGTTTATATATAGTTATTGGAAAGGTTTGTCTCAAAAGACACAACATATGGAAGATAGATAACTATTGGAATTAGTCTTTATATTTGAAAAGATACATCTATTGATAATAATAATGCCAATAGTCATAATCTTTCAAATAGAAAGACATACATTTTCAATCAAATAATTTTCTAGAATATTTCATAATATTCTACGTAATTTTTCAACAATTCACATATTTAAGTGGCTTAGATTTGGTTTAATTTTTCATTTACCAAATAACGATTTCCACTTAACTAATTAAGAATTGGTTAAAACCAATTTCATATACAAATTTTCAACAATCCCTGCATAAATGAAAATTTATATAAATGACAATGCAAAAGCTAAAGTGAGTTCAAGCGGAAAAGCTATTGCATCGGGATATGTATCTTATGGGTTTGAACCTTCTGTAGTGGAATACTATCGAATTTATTTGGTCAAATAGTGAACGTAATATCTTGAACTGTTACTCGTTGATATAAACCAAGACACTAGTACCCATACAATAACCTCCCTAATACTTTCAAGTTCTCACGATTGTGTTCATTTGGGAACTGAACAACTCTTGATTTCATAAGTGTTTTATAGAATTCAAGTTTTGAAACATTATTTTAAAAGCGACCCCACTTCACATTTATATAGGTAATCTCCTATTAAGAGTACCTACTATACTCCACTTGGTTTGTCCAAGCTATAAGAATCATTAAAAGTTTAACTTAACATAAAACTTTATGCAAAGAGCACTTTTCTTATCATAGAAATGTGTAGGAGTTAGTTCCCAAGTGCTCATTGAATCTTTGTAACTGAGTTGTCCCATTGAACAATGATCTTGGGATCTCCAATCAACAAGGTTGGTTTACCATTATAAATATTGTTTAGTAGTAGGCTTTAAGTACATTCCTCTCGATAAATATAAAGCCACATACTTCTATCTAACTTTATCGAGAGTTATATCATATTTCAATTCTCAATTTCGTTCGAGGATTTCTAACACATAACTTGACTTGTCATAGTAAAACAACTTTACCATTAGATATTTGAATAGTTGAAATTAGATATTCAATTTACATCATTGTATCATTATTCACTACAACGCAATTCAATATAAGAATATTCTATAAATATTCTAATAATATTATTGCATATTTGATAGCCATGCAATAGACAATTTTGTTCCCTTTTTAACAACTTTTAATTTAGGGCGCTTCATCTTTATGAACAATCATCATACTTCTAAAATTGGTACAAGGGCTTTTTACATTTCCATTTTCATAGAAATTTCTTTATGATTTACAAGGTATAAAAAATGTAACTTGTAAAATAAACTACCCCCACAATTCCTCAGTTAAAATGTATTCTATAAGTAGTATTGCAATCCCCACAAATCTTGGGTTAAGCTCGAACTTAGAGTTCCTCAACTCTATACATTTCATACATTTACTCTCAAACCATATAAAATGATTATGAATGATGTCACACGGAGATCAATGCACCTTAATATTTTGTGTTGCCAACTCACAAAATGTACAGATGAAAAGTCACTTTCATTTGTTTTCAAAGAAAATGTAGCCTCATAATGTATTACGATCAATCCAACTTTAATATATTAAAGATAAGTATTATCACAACAACTTCAAAATCATATAAAGCCTCTGTTTGGTAAGAATTAAAATCGAATTTTTAGTAAATTTTGATCAAAATTAATGAAATATATGGTTAAAAAATTATAGACTCCATAAAATCTTTTTTTTGGACGATTATATCCTTAATGTAATTTAATTATTTCAATAATATCTTACTTTTCGTTTTTCAATAGGTATTTGATTTATTTAATCATTTGAATAATATTATCAAAAAATATTTTGTCAATCATTTAGTTATGATAAATGTACATTTGACATATTCATTCCACTTGATTGGATTGTAAATTAAATTCATTAAATTTTTTTTGGAACAAAAAACGAATATTTTTAGAGTTTGTTTCCAGTTGATTTATTCAGTGAATATTAAGATATAGAGAAGGTAAACAGAGGGACAATGAGTATTTATAATAAATAATTTCAATAGATATAATCAATGCATATTAAGTGAATATGAAGAAATGATAGTATTAGTTGGATGTTCAATTCAAATCAAAATGATAAATGGAGAGACTTTTCTAATTGCTTCATTAACTATTTAAATTGTTTTCACAAACTTTATTTTTTAATTTCATTTGAATCCAAAGTTCATCCCACATAAACAATTTGTATTAATTATTTTTATATTCTTACGTCTTATAATATTATTTTTATAACACCTATAAAACATTTGTTGCACGTTCATATATAACTAGTAATGTCAAAAGTCACAATCTTTCATATAGAACGACACATTTTTAGCCAAATAATTTTATAGAATACGTGATTTTCTAACAATTCACGTATTTAAGTGACTTAGATTTGGCTTCGCCCTTGTTTGAAATACATTATTTTTAAAATACATTTTTCTCTCTTTTATTTTCAAGAGCACATTCTTAAATAAAATAATATTACACGTAAATTCAAAAATTTTCCTTATTTTTTATCCACACATTTTTCATCAATCTACTATATTTCCAAGATGCATTCTTCCAATAAAATAGGGCTCAAACAAGCTCTTAATTTTTCATTCACCAAATAATAATTTTCACTTAAATAATTAAGAATTGGTCAAAATCAATTTCATATACAAATTTCCAACAAGTTGTTCTTTAATCCAGGTACTTTAATCCACACGTTGTATAATAACGTGAATTGACTTTACATGAATTCTTGAGTCTGCACTTTAAAATGTCAAGTATCGACAAACTCTAATTCTACGTAAAATCTCCGTTATTAATTATTACCAAGCATATCCCAGAGAATTCCATCCAAACAGTCCCTCCAACTAGAGACTAAATAACTTTTTCCCTACATTTTACTTTCTTCCTCTTGTTTCTGTCTGACTTTTATTCCATCATCACCAAACGTCCAACAAACCTACCGGCCCCTAACCAATATTTTGGTTAGAAAAAAAACGAAAACAAAGGCTTCTCAAGTCTCTATTAAAGTCCACCCAATAATATTCTTCCTGCAAATTTGTTTCACACGCAACTATGCGCTAATATCCCTATATATTAACTACCAATGTATGTGTGGATGTATAAAATATTTTCAATAGTGAACTTTCAATACAATTTCAAGGTGTTTAGAGAATTCAATGAGGCCAATAGTTTTGTCCATTATGATTGTCATATTTATATGTACTCTTTTCTTTTACCTGACTTTCTCTTCGTCTTCGTCTTCGTCTTCTTTCTTCATCATCTCTTTATTCCTACTCAGATCCCAACAAATCCTATTTTTGTCTTCGTTTTTTTGTCATGCTTCTTTCTTCTTCCTCTCAAGTATTCATATATGCATGGCACGTGACACTCTCATAATTCATTCATTTTTTTATTTTTATTTTTGTGATAATACTTCGAGAATGAGATGATTATCTAGGAGTCTTTTTAAAATAAAGCTTCAATAGAATAAAAATGACTCAGTACCTAACACATCAAATTAATTAACTTCAAACTGAGTGACTAATGTTTCTACGTAGCCGACACGCCAATTATATGTTATGATTGGTTAAATTGATTATACATTCTTATTAGCAATTAACTCTTACAAAAATTTGTTCTCTGTTAAGCAACTTTGTTAAAATCAGATAATGACCTCTGGATCCTCATCAATATCTATGCGACACTTAGGTCCTGAAAATTTAATTCTCATGACAATTGGGTATAAACGGATTAAAAATCTAACGGAACATTATGTATTGCGTGTGGAATCAATCTTGGTTGAAAAACTTTAATTGAAATAAATAATATCGTAAAGAAAATAAAGACTAATATAATCACTTTTATATCCAACCTCTTTAATCACTTGCTCAAAAGGGACAATCGAAGAGACTTTTTATATATATAAATAAATAAATAAATAAATGGTCGCAACGTGAAGCAATAAATAAGCGATAATGAAGAATACGTCTCAATTTATAAAAAAGATAGATTTCATTAATCTCCCTGCTAAGACATGTCATCTCGAGAACTCATTGTTCCAACAATAAAAGTGAACATATAATATTGTAAAACAAATAAAAATAAATAAAATTAGTCATGACTTAAATCATATAGTCAATGGAAATATATTAAATTATAAATGGTTAGGTTTCATTTATTTATTTTTAATTTGACAAAACTGCACACAAAAAATCATATAGTCGACATTAAGAAAACGCAAAAATTGTCATTTTCTTCTCAAGAGGGGTGACATACGTATTGAAAATACGAAGTTCGACTCAAACTACACTCAGAGGGGGTGAATAAGTGTAAATGCGAAATTAATAAATTATAATTAATCAGCAACCAGTCACTAATTAATTATCTCTAGATAATTATACAATCAGTTCAATTATCCTATGTTTGAATACCATAGAAAATAACAACAGTGAATAAAGCAATAAATAACGCACAGTATGATAACGGAGAAACTCCTACTGGATAAAAACTTCGGGCACTTTGCTAGTCAACAATTCACTATAAACGATTTATAACTTGCAGTCTACCAGACTAGACGATGATACGTACTATCTGATCTCTTGACTGCAATTTCAACAGCTCTCCTGAATTTTGTGCTCCTACACCAACTCCCAACTACAGTTTTCAAAGCTCTTCTGGATTACGTTCTCCTGCAGCAACTCTCGGTTGTGTGAAATCGTCTATCTCCTATGGATTCACGAAGAACACTGCGTTCTTCAACTACTAGAACTCCAGTCACATTCCCTTCATCTTCAGAACTCCGACAGATATGAAGGAAGCAACATTTTGGTATTTGAATTGTGAAATTGATATTTTTCTTACCACCAAGAACAGATCACTATGTGAATAATGAAGGTTGAAGAGTAATTGATGAAGAGAATATGAAAAACTAAGTGTTTGCTCAATGACAAACCTTAGGAAAATCGTTCAAAGGCGTTTTGTATTTATATGTTAGGTCAAGGAATGAATGAGCCAAATAAAAAGTCTTTAAAAAATGAATTAAAAAATTCTCGGTTTGTACTATCGCTCGAGCGAGAGTCGAGCGATAGGTTGTCGCTCGAGGGAAGGCGAGGCAACAGGCGGATGATGCAGTTTCTGTTTCTGACGCTCGAGCCAAACCTTGACGACATTCTAGCGAAATTTCACGCCATTTTTCCTTCTTTCTCATTTTCGAACCCTAGACCTAAAATAACACAACTTTCACTAATTGCACATTGCTTCTTGACTTTTACAACATATCAATTTAAGTCCATTTTGTTCACAGACTTGCCAATTACATTAAATACCTAACAAGCTCCCTCTTTGACATTCTGTGACAAAAAGTCAAGGTAGTAGTGAAATAAAATTGCACACTCAACAACTGACAAAACCAATAATAGTCTTGATCGAATTCTGCTTTTCATTTATCAAAACATGTTTCTTAAAATAAACAACTCAAGTACCCAGTGTAAAATGTATGTGAAACAGTGTTAATTATAAACCCAATTTAAGTAATTAATCAAGCAGTACTGAGTGTAAAAATGAATGAAGCAGCTACTAACTTATAACTTATTTTTCAGTGTTATATCATATGCTAAATTTAGATGTAATATCAATGCAACTCAACATACGAAAACTAAATATTGATACTACAAAACATCAAAAACTTAATCTAACAATTACTGAAATACTCACATTATCATATAATGTCTTAGAAGTTTTTATAAGATGCATCATATTAAAGCAAAATAGATACATCAAAATTATCTACTCCATCAAAATCTAGATACATAAAAAATATACTACTCCATCAAAATCTAGATACATAAAAAATATATCTACTCCATCAAAATCTAGATACATCAAAAATATACATACTCCCCATTTTTGTCACAAAATGACAAGGACGACCTAGCAACTAATCAACATCGCCAGCATCATCAGAATCAGTCCTCTCGTTAGAAGCTGCGTCATTATCCCAATGTCGACGAATCTAACGGAGCCCACGCTGAAGATAACCAACAGCACCACGAATTGCAGTAAACTCAGTAGTGTGTCGATCAACTGTAGCCCGCAGCTGTATAATCTCCGCCATCATACGAGCATGCTGCTCGATCAGCACAGTCATCTATCCCATAAGTGCAACAGATGGATCAATGGGAACAGACGGAATATCAGTAGGTGGAGGAATAGACTCAGCCGGAGGAGGAGTAGAAGTAGAAGACGATGGAATATCGGTGGGTGGAGGAGCAGAGGAAAAAGTAGGGAAATTCGAGGAATTAAAAGATATAAGGTCATCTATAGGCTCAGCCAACACGGTCGGGTCAACATGCTATGCTGGCTCAGAAAAAAGCATGTGATATACTCTGAACAATAGTGGTACGGCCAATCGTCCGGGAAACCCACCTCGAAACCCTCTTTGGAAAACTCACTCCTAGGGCTATTAATAACCTATAAATCACATAAGCATAAGACAGCCCCACCCGGGAGACAAATCGACATAATGACCTCACGCTCAAACAAAATGGGTCATAATGAAAACAGCGACCCAAAAGTATTTTGGGCAATCGCAGATATAAACCTAGACCTACTATATGAAGAGGAGGTGCCAAGCGTCGAAGCAGCAGCAGTACGAGCCCTCTTAGACGGCATTTGAATCAGGTAAAACCAATATATCAATTACCAGGACTGAACACAAGAAATGTATGAAAGCACGTAAACCGAGGCAAAAGTTCATATGCAATACACGTGGATGGAAGCGCACAATGATGTCGTAGACCCTGGAAGTAGGTGACTTGAAGACAAGATGTGTGTCGTGATGACATGCAGCGGTGACGTGATGTCACCTCGCGTTGTCAACTCCAAAACAAGGTAACTATCACGGTGCGTGTGCAAGTTCAAGACTACAAATGCAAACACTACTTCAACCACCCCAACAAACACAATCACATACCATGAATCCTTAATCATCCAAAACAAAACAAAATCAGACCAAAAACATATGCCCAAAATAGAAAGCAATCACACAATATTGCCACAACACTAAGACTCTATTCAACAAATCTCCAGCAACTACCAAAGACCATCTCCAATCCACCAACAAATTCTAATCCATCCTCCAACACCAAACCAAATGAAAAGGAAGAAATAAAATGAAGAACATCAAACAAAACAAAAATCGCACCAAAAAGGGTCCAAGAATCCAATTTTCGTTGCAAAATAGTGCAATAAGTGGTGACATTGTATGAGAATGCATAACCCATGTAGTACAAATGCCAAACATTAAGGCAAGAATGACCAAAAACCAAAAAAGAAATTGCAGAAACGAGAGAAAATAAGGTTTTAGTGATTTACCTCTTGAAAATAGTTGATTCAATGAAATAGCACCACAATGTAATGATTTGGAACGTTTAAAGTGTGGGTAAAACACAAATATGATGTGGGTTGGAGAATGTTGAAGGAAATCAAAAGAAAAAGTGGAAAAAAAGTACGTAAAACCCTGAAAAAGAACGTCAAAATTTAAATATACGGGTTGTCGCTCGAACGAGAGGCGAGCGATAAGACAGCCTCTTCTTTTATCGCTCGAGTGACCCTTAGCGATAAGCAAGCGAAAATTAATCGACACAAATAACACTGAAAAAATTGAAAATTTCGAAAAATAGCATTTAAAAAAAAAATTATCTGACGATGAACTCAAAAATGCAAGCGCTCACACGTAATGCATCATCAATAAAACTATCCCACGTACTCAATTAAGTTCAAAATGGAGTAAAGTGTATAGGTGACTCACGTGTGTTAAGTGTTACTATTTTTTTCGTGAACATAACTCTAAACTTTAAATTTGTGAGAAGGGACATGCGTACATCACTATTTAAAAATTATTTTCTTTACTAAGTGAAAGTCAGACCCATAAGATTTTTTAGGACCTAAAAACGAGCTCAATTATATATATTTTTTTCTTTTCTCTCCCTGAATTTTAGCA
This sequence comes from Fraxinus anomala, assembly GCA_903798345.1. Lineage (NCBI taxonomy): Eukaryota > Viridiplantae > Streptophyta > Magnoliopsida > Lamiales > Oleaceae > Fraxinus > Fraxinus anomala. The sequence goes on from CAIGRN010153617.1 coordinate 23,604, forward strand.
TATAATTTTCATGTCGTTTTACTCAAATAATGCATCTTATGTAGAGACTTTTGTCCATTAAACGACTACATTGACCCCTGTAAGGAGTTTTATGTCGGTTAACCCAAGTCAATTGACCATAGACGTCAGATTATGAGAACCCCTCGAGCTTAATTACTCGAGTCAAATATGTTTCGAACAAAAGTATAAGATGAACCAAAATATTTATAATTTTTTATGAATAATATAGGGAGATACATCATGAGCTAAGGTCATCTAAATGTAGGTCAATTCACATTCAAAATCTCCTTACCAACAGATGACATGCATCCCAAATCTCACACATGCGGTCTAAACTCACTCACAAGATCACAGTGTGTGATGTACGATTGTACATAGAGAAACTTATACTCAATACTCCATATTAAAACTGAACCAAGTAAAGGAAATAACAGTATAGAACAGATGAATGCATACTTGGTCACAAATGCTATGTTTAAGAGCACCATGAAATGTCTAGAGCCCAAAAACACATTTTTTTTAAATAAACAAAAAAAAACTTTAAAGAAAATGAAAAACACAACACAAAATAATGAAAAAAAAAAAAAACATAAATATATGAGATGCATGCAAGAATGAATAGACTCAATGGATTGGACATGCATGCATTTAAGAATCTAATCAAGGAGAAACATGGATGGTCTTACTTTTAAAAGCATGATCAATCTCACGACCTTCCAGATTACTCTTTTTAACCCAAACCTTTTTAAAAGTAAAAGTTATCCTAGTTAACTGAGTCATCATCTTAGTTAAATGACTCATCTGGTTAGCTAGAAAGTCAACATTGCTAGAGAAATTCTGACTTTTACTCATTGTCACGAGTTTACGACACTTAAGTCTTGTGTGTCCCAAAGCGCCACAATGGGCTAAAATAGCTGCCTGCTCGGCCAGCGGCTCGGGATCCTACGAGTTCTTCTATTTTAACAGCATCTAAATCTTTACTTTCTTTAATAGAGGTGACTTTAGGTCTAAATCGTTCAAGTAGGGATCTAAGGACTTTTCTAACGATCTTCGACTCGAGAATCTTTTCACTTAGGTTAAAACTCGAATTAATTATGTCATTCAACTTCGTATAGAATTCATTGAACGATTCATCGTCATTCATTCTAATTTCTTCAAACCTAGAGGTTAACATCTTTAGTTTATAATTTTTAATAGTTTTAGTTCCCTTGTGTGTGGTTTTTAAAATGTCCAAAGCTTCTTCAGCAGTCTTACACATCGAAACTCTCCTAAATTTTTCAGCAGACACAACCATGAACAGGGCATGAATGCCATTACTGTTCCAGTTATATTCAGCTAGATCATCTTTAGTCCAAAGGGAGATATCAGTGGGTATAACAACACCAACAACAGTAATTAAAGGTGGGGTCCATTCAGTTTGAACGCCAATCCAAATACGTTCATCCAAAACTTTAAGAAAGACTCTCATTCAAACTTTTCAATAAGCATAGTTGCTTTCGTCGAAAAACGGAGGCACGGACAATGACTGATTCATCTAGAATTAATTAAGGGTCAGAAATTGAAATAAGGCCCTAATAACAATTGAAAATACGAAGTTCGACCCAAAATAAGCCTAGAGGTGGTAAATAGGTGTAAATGAAAAATTAATAAATTATAATTAACTAGCAACAAGTTATTAATTAATTATCTTTAGATGATTAAGCAATCAGTTCAATTATCCTATGTTTGAATACCGCAGAATATAACAACAGTAAATAAAGCAATAAATAACACACAGTATGATCACGGAGAAATCCCAACTGGATAAAAACTCTGGACACTTTGTCAATCAACAATCCACTATAAATGATTTATAACTTACAGTCTACCAAATTAGACGACGACACGTACTATCTGATCTCCAGATTGCAATTCCAACAGCTCTTCTAAATTTTGTGCTCTTATACCAACTCACAGCTGCAGTTTCCAAATCTCTCCTGAATTATGCTCTCCTACAGCAACTCCCAACTTTTTGAAATCGTCTATCTCCTGTGGATTCACGAAGAACACTGCATTTTTCAACGACTGGAACTCCAGTCACCTTCCCTTGATCTTTAGAACTCTGACAGATATGAAGGAAGCAGCAGTTTGGTATTTGAATTGTGAAATTGATGTTTTTCTCACCGTCAAAAATAGATCACTATGTGAATAATGAAGGTTGAAGAGTAATTGATGAAGAGAATATGAAAAATTAAGTGTTTGCTCAATGATAAACCTTAGAAAAATCGTTCAGAGGCATTATGTATTTATATGTTAGGTTAAAGAATGAATGGGCTAGATAAAAAGTCTTTAAAAAACGAATTAAGAGCGACAATCGAGTGACAGGTTGTCGCTCGAGCGACAGACAGGTAATGCAGTTTCTATTTCTGACGCTCGAGCCAAACTTTGGTGACAGTCTAGAGAAATTCCGCGTCGTTTTTCCTTTTTTTCCATTCTCGAACCCTAGACCTAAAGTAACACAACTTTCACTAATTGCACATTGCTCCTTGACCTTTAAAACATATCAATTTAAGTTCCTTTTATTTATGAAGTTGCCAATTACATTAAATACCTAACACATATCATTAAGGAAAATTAGCGCAAATGGTGCTTCTCTCTTCACGCTTTTTTGGTCTCAAATTTAATTATATAATTAGGTTCTGGTGCGTAAATGATCTTTCTAAATAGATTCCGTTTAAAAAGAACATAATTTTTGCACGTGAAATACACTTTTATTTTATGTCTTTTTATTGCAAATGTAAACGTGTCAAACATAAATAAATAAATAAATTTGAAAATAAAAAAGAAAAAAAAAGAAGGCAAAAAAATAAAAAGATGTTGGATTTATAGATAAAAATAAATCTATTATGTTTGCTTATTAAAAATATTTCGATATGGCCTAAAACAATCACGTAGGCAGTAAGTGATACAAAAGATTTGATAACTTTGTTACCTGTGTTTTGTCAAGAGTGCCTTTGGCCGAAAACAGTGTTCTTGTTTATCTCATGTTGTATGTTGACAATATGTTATTAATTGGTGATATCATGACTAGTATAAACAAGATAAAAAGAATCTTAAGCAATGAATTTGAAATGAAAGGCTTGGGTCATGCGAAAAGAATTTTAGGAATGGATATTATGAGAAATAAATGTAACCATACTTTAATTTTGAAACAAACTTCATAAGTTGAAAATGTGTTATGGAAATTTGCTATGCATGAATCTAAAGCTGTGACATTACCTCTTGCTAGCCATTTCAAATTGAACAAAGATAAGTTCCCTATAGATGACAATGTTATAAAAAACATGGAAAATGTGCCCTATCTAATGCTGTTGGATTAGTTATGTACACTATGGTATGCACTAGGCCTGATGTTGCACATCCTATAAGTAACTTGATATTTATGGTCAATCCTGATACTGAACATTGGACTGCATTAAAATAGTTATTTAGGTATTTAAAAGGATCGCCAAATTTGGGGTTTTAAAGCATGTAAATGAGTTATTCTTAAGGGTTTTGTGAACTCTGATTATGCTGGTAATAGGGACAATAGAAAGTCTATCATTTTTATATATTTACCTTGTGTGAAACCTATGTAAGTTGGAAATCCCAACTAGGCTATTGTTGTCCTTTCTACCACTAAAGCTGAATATATGGTTGTCACTCAAGTCAAAAAAGAAGCATTATGGCACAAAGGTTTATTAAATAAAATAAACGAACTATCATCCTATAGCTGTTTATTGTGAAAATCAAAATGCTATTCATTTATGTAAGAGATGTGTCTTTCATTAAAGGACTAAGCATAAGATGTCAGATTACATTTTATTTAAAATATAATAGCAAATGAATCTGTTTTTCTTGAGAAAATTCCTATAGAATTTAACTCACAATTTATTTCATTGATCACAAATCAAAAAAATTATAGGTCACATTTTATTTATCGGTCACACATTTTCAAATTTGTTGGTCACATTATTTTTTAATAAAAAATTATCGAATTTTAAAATCACATTTTAATAGTTAGTCACAATGAACCAAATAGTTGGTCACATACACCAAAAAACCCCACCCCTATCCCGATCCACCACCAACACTTGGTCACAGACCAACCAAATAGTTGGTCAAAAACAGTATCCCACCACCGTCGCCACCACCACAACAGCACCATAACACCATCAACAACAACGCCGTCGCCACTAGATCCAATACACTGCCAACAAAAATATCACAACCACCACTGTCATCGCCACCACTAGTCACCACCGCTATCGCGGCCATCGTTTTTGCAATACCACCATGACCACAGCGCACCAGCAACACCACACACATACCACCAGTCACCATGGCCACCACCGCCAAAAGAACACCACACACCACCATCACAGCCACCACCATAAAAACGTTGGTCACATACACCAAACACCTCACCCCCGATCTGGATCCACCAGCAATACTTGGTTACATATCAACCAAATAGTTGGTCACAAATACTATCCCACCCCATCCCCACCCCCGCCACAACACCACCACAACCACCGCCAACAACAAGAAAAAGACCACCATTACACAATTGCTACCTATACCACACCAATGCAACCACCACCAACAAAAAAAAAAATTCCACCACCACACAATCACCTATACCACACCACCAACAAAAAAACACAACGCATTGACTACCGCAGTACAACAAAAAACCACCACCATGAGATAGACCCATGTGCTCAATGGATGCGCCAAGAGGAGTAGGTGCCTGAGGTGGTAGTCCGAGAACATGGGTCCCACCATCGGTGTTGGAATCATCAACAGAAAGTTGCACAATTATCGGTTGCATGAATAGGGCTTGCAGATTTTGATGGGGATGGTTATTTATTGGTTGGCGACCATGGTTAGGGTGGTCTTGAGAAGAGGAATTAGCAGTATATTGGGCATGCCGTGAGGAGTCGTCGACATCAGTCGGCATTGATTGCAGCGTCGCGACGCTGCCGTTCAAAGCAGCATCGACCGACGATTCTGTTGAGAACGCTCAGCAGCCTTCGATGCCGCTGCGTCGCTTGCCGACGCAACTCCTTCATTGTCGGTCACCGACGTGCAAATAGAGAGAGGGAGAGAAAATAAGAGAGAGATGTAGAGAGAAGCGTGAAAATCGACTGAAGAAGAGAGGAGGAATAGTGAAAAATAATTAGGGTTTGGGTGGGTGGAGTTAATTTAATTTTAAGATATTAAAAAGTTTAAATTGATAACTGATTTTTGAAATTTTTTTATCAAATCTGATTTTTGAAATGTGATAATTAAACACTTGGATTTGTGTAATTTCCACATAGTTCTTCCTAGGCTATGATGATAATGGGCCAAAATTGGTCCAGTTGTTAAGGAATTAATTGCCTGGTAGTTTCATGTGTTTGACCCACAACCGGAGCCCAATATTAAGGTCTAAGTCGCATATCTGATTTGCAACTTTAGTTGTCAAATGAAGTGATAAAGTATTATGTGATATAGACCGGATTGAGATCAACGGATGTGTTGATTTGTATAAATAAAACCCATTAGGGTTACTTTTCATTATTCCAATCGTTTTCTTTTGAGATCGAGGCTAGGGTTTTCTCTTTGGCTTCTTTTCGCCTTCTTTGAAACTTTTGATTTGATGTGTTTTTGAGTATTAATCTATATATATTCTTAGTGAGTCTTTGTAATTTTTGATGAGGTAAAACATTTGGGATCTTTGGGTTGATGTTTTACGGTCCATTGAAGCCGCTTCTCTTGACCTTTGTGGTTTGGGTTTGTGTGGCCACCGTGTCTGCATAAGGGTACAATAATGTGAGCCCGGATCTTCAATACCTTATGTCTTTAGAAATCGATTCTGTTTGTAATAGATTCAGATCTTGAGAGTTGAATTTTGCATTGCAATCTGTATTTTGTATAACACTAAATAAATAAGAAAAAAGGAAAATTCGATATGTAGTATGTACGCTAAAACAATACTTTGAAAAATCCTCCCAAAGGTTAAAAAAAAATTGATAATTTATTAATTTATGTTTACCACAACAAAAACTAAAAAACAACTGGATTCCCAAACAATACCCACAACTTCATTACTCCCAAAATTGCAGATTCAACAATTTTTTGCCACACTTTACATTCCAGATGAACCCAGATGCTAATAAAGATTGCAATCCTTGAAATTATCTTGAATCAATTTTCTTCAATTTCATGATCTAAAATTCTCCCTGTAATAGCTGCTGCTAGTGCAGCTGTGAAACTGGGATTTCTTGCTAAAGTAGAAGCCATTTGTTCAACCATTGATTTAGAGATAGAGCTGGAGGATGGAATTTCAGTTACAGCATTTGGTAGTTCTATTGAAATCTCATCTTCAGAAGGATTCTTGTGGTTGTGTTTGCCTTCATAAGTGGCTACTAAAAGAGATGGATCGTTAACACTTCTTTGCACCTGCAAGTATAAATCAGTTATTTCCTCAAAGCAGTTGATATTCTTGTGGAAGACTCAATTTGAAAACACAAGTTTGTTGTGTTTCACAGGTTAAGTTTTTAAATAAAGTTATTCAATATAGTAATAAAAGAGAGGAGTTCCTGAATTCAAGTTTGCTACCAAAACATTTATGGAAAAATGTGCATGTGTTACACATAGATGTAAAATGAAATTGGCTTCACTTTATGGTCGTATTGAAATAATTTCAATAAATAAGTTTGTCCCCTGTATGTGTTAAACTACAACAAAAAGTCACACACCGTGCCCGTACTAATGGGCTTATGGTATGTTTAGTAAATGAGATTAAATGACAATAGTGTAATAAATAAGAAAATCTATTTTAGAGTGTGTTTGGTGCATATTAAAATGAGAAAATGCATTTTTTTTGAAGTGATGTGATGAGGAATGTGTGGTTGAAAAAGAATGAAAAGTTATTGATGTGATGAAAAATATTATTTTATTGAAGAATGTGTGGTTGAAAATGAGTAAAAGAATAAGAATGAAAAAAATAACGTGGCTCAAAAATGGGCTTAGTATCTCGTCCGATCTATTAGTGCGTGCGATCAGGTACACGATGGAATTCAAAATCCATGAAATGAACTCACCTTCTTCTTGACTGGGCAAGTTGGGGAAAAAGAGCACTTATAGTAGGCTCTAGGAGATGGGTTGTCTCTAGTCACCTTTTGTCCATATTTTCTCCATAGATATCCATCCTTTACTACCTGTAGTCAAAACCTCATTACATCTTTATGCTTGTACGCACAAGTTTTTTCGTTAAATCATCTAGTGTTTGTGTGACAAAGCTTTCGAAAAAAAAAATTCACCACATTTTGAAAGACAATAATGAAATATGTGGTTGAAAAGTTGATTAAAATTATAGATTCTCGGAAATATGTGATCAAAATTGAAGTTTAACCAATTGAGAAATTGATAAAATTTTGACAAAGATTTATCAAACAAGCACCTAATTTCATATTTAAGAGTTAGCTTCTAGATGAGATGGTTGAACATATTTTCATTAAACCGTATATTTTCGAGCTCAAGAATAAACTTACTAGGCTCATATCAGATGGATCCATGCGTACATAAACCTTTGAAACATTTGAAACAATTTCTTTTGGTGTCCCATTTGACCCTTGAACACAGCAGCTACGTGTACTGATTCTATTTTTCTCAACAAAATTGTCACAATTTTCTGTATAATGGGCCTTTCTCTTTCTTGATTTCATGAGTTCATCTCCCGAGTACTTCTGCATCAAATCATTGTAATTTCCGTATATAATATCAAGTAATTCTGTTAGCTTCTTATTTTCAGATTTCATCCGATTTAACTGCTGGATCAAAAACTGAACAGTCTGCATATAAATTACAGGTTTATGGTTAGAACTTGGAAGTTGGAGGAAACATTAAAAAGAAAATCAGAAAGCTTTACGCCACTTTAGGCTTTCTAGACGACTAAATATTGTTACCATAAACATTTCATAACCATTAGAAAGTATCATGGAAACGAGTGTCATCATATAAACTCAAAAAATTTATGTAATTGCTTTGGCGTAGATGGTTTTAAATCCTAGTTTGGCACATTCTTTTTGAACTAGATGGAGAAAGTAGAAGAAATGAAGAAGAAACAAGTTTCTATTTGAATTTGTTTTAAGGGAAATAAATTACAACACAAGGCCGGAAGAAGCAATATTGAACTTTGCTTGTACTCACCTCGTCTTTCATTGATGACTTTCTTTCACCAACAGATTCCTTTTCAAACTCCTCATTCTGATAGAAAAACATAAAAAAATCAGTAAATATTTGCTACATAAGAAATTAATGGTGTACGCAGGAATTAATGAAGAGAAATGAAAATATCAGAAGTTTTAGTTTCTTTTTTTTTTTCGTTAAACAATTAATTAGACATATGGATCCTTACTGGAATTTCGCTCTGGTTGTGCTTAGGATTGGTGTTGAGGTCAAGAGTAGTGTCCATAGACATGTTGAAGAACTCTAAGCAATTTGCACTCCTAAGGGTTTTGGGTTCTTAATTGACCTTCGCTAGTAGGGTTTGGTTGATAAATGAATGAATACATATATTTATACAGGTGGGGGTGGGGTGGTTTAAAAATCTTGAAGTCAAGTCTTTGGTTTTATATATAATGGATGGAAAGTGTGAGGAAATTAAGGTCGTCCAGAAAAATGTCGATTACATCACTATGGCGCCCCTGGATGGCCAGGGCCAAAGCAGGTTTATTCCTATCAACTTTGTCTGTCGAAGGATTAGGTCAAGAAATTCCACAAGCAATATCAAGAATTCAACGTTTTCTTAGTGATGATGCTGTGTTCTAACCGTGTAGACTATTTTTAATTTTTTTATAGTTTAGATGGAGAGTTTCAAGCTAAATTGTTCACATAGAAAGAGCATCCAGTGACTTTCACGTGTTTCCAAATTATTTCACTTTCCTGTACGTTGTCTAAGCCGATATTTTATAATTAAGCCCATGTTTGATTGGATTAAAATAAAATTTTATTAGATTTTGATAAAAGTTCATAAAATGTACTTGAAAAGTCGTGGACCCCATCAACGTGTGGTTATATTTTACAATTAGGCCCATGATTGATAGGTACAAAATCAGAAGATTTTGATAAAAGTTGATAACATGTATGGTTGAAAAGTTCTGAATATCATAAAATTTGTGCTTAAAATTAGTTTTTGATTTTAACTTAAATTAAAATCTAAATTTTAATTTCTACCAAATAGAAGCTAAATAAGGGGGTTGTTTTTTTCTAACTACTTTAGATAAAGTAGTTCAAGGTTATATATGAGTAGCAGTGGAAAACACTACTATTTAAAATTGTGCATATATAAAATATCTTATGAAAAAGTGAATCTAATTACATGCGAATGATGTGTTGAAGATATAATCTAAATAAATAAATATTTTTAATTGTTTAGATGCTGTAACTGAACATGTAAATCTCGATAAGGGGTCGAGTTAGTCTAATTAAGGGGTCAAGTTATTGGTCTTTCGAGTGTTTTCTTAAAAATACACTTTGATAATATATATCCGTTGAGTGAAAGATGAATATTTTTCATAAAAAAATTAAAAGGAGTTCATTTTCCATCTCAATAAAATTTTATTCACCGTCCACATAATTAGTGTTATTTGAATATGGGGGCATAACATACAAACTTGTTCTAGACAAGATGTTGATACACTCCACTCACTCGAAGTTAAATACATACTTTCAAAAATAGTAATTTTATTGGATTAAGTAAAATTGATAGAAAATCTTTTATAGCATCTTTGATATTTTATATTAAAAACAATATTTTACTTGATTAAGATATAGTGTTTCATCATCACCAACTTCAACCTATGCTAATATATTTGGTAGAATGAAATTGGATTTTCAAGAATTAAGATTTAAAAATGATTTATTTGCATTTATTGCTCGATGCGAATTTGCTTGTGCTACGTCTCTAATGAGTTAACTCAATTAGGGTGTTTAAAAAAGATTGATTTTGATAAAATTTGATAGAAATGTGTGATTGAAAAGTTGATAAAAGTTGTGGGTTTCATTAATTTGTAATTAAAATTAATTATTTAGTTCGACCTCAATTTTTTAAGCTATCCCAAACACGCACTTATGTCACTGACTATACGTCATCAGCTCATTTTTTCTTTTAATTCAAATTTATTGAAATAAATATTAAAGATATATAGAATAAAAACTTTTTAACTAGTACACAAGAAGAAAATGCATGTACTACACAAACTCACCGTAGCTATATCAACGAGCCGAGCCGAGCCGAGCCCGAGCCGAAAAAAAAATCTCGGACTCGGCTCGAGCTTTTTTCTGCCCGAGCAAAGCCCGACCGAGAAAAAAAGGATTAGCCCGAGCTTTGGCCTGAGCCGGGCCAGCTCGGATTTTTTTTTTCATTTGTGCTGCCTTCGCAGGCAATAAAAAAAGATGTCTGCTTGCTACCTATTCGGGCAGCCCCTTTTTTTTTTTACGGGCCGGCCCGGGCTCAAGTCAGTGTCCCAAAATGGTGGGGTCCGGCAAGGGCTTTTCCGGGCCGAGCTCGAGCCGACGAGCTTTTTTGCCATCCCTAACTCACCGTCAACCATTTTATGTGAAGTCACTCGAAAAGAAATAGAAAAAATTGAAAAACTTACCTGGTGGTTATAACATGGAGTCAACTTCAATGATTAAGGCCTTGTTTGTCACCCATTATTGTGTTGAAAATGGAGTAATGAATAGTTTTTTTTAGAGAATGTGTGGTTGAAATTTAAAGTAACTTTATTGGTTTGTGTGTAGAATATTTTATTAGGTGAATGTGTGGTGAAAAATTTTACTGTAGCAAACAATATTTTAAATTAATGGTGGACAACATGGGCTAAGAATGCAAAAAATAGAAAGAACTCGAGTTTTTGAGTTGTATTATTTCATAAGATACCTATATTGCATTTATAAAATGATTATTGGTAGTTATGCATCAAATTTAATTTATAAGATAGATTAATTCCACTATTTAACAATATATATATATATATATATATAATATTAATGGTGTGTTTGGTAGAGATTAAAATTTAATTAAAATTGAAAAATTAATTGTTATTGTTAATTTTTATTAGATGGGTGGGATCTAATAATGATCATATTTTTAATTTTAATTAAATTTTAATATGTACCAAACAAGTGTTAAAAATAAAAAAAGAAAATACAATTACAATGATTGATTTGGTTCACATTTTGCACATTTTGTCCTTTTTTTTTTCTTTTTCCTGACACGTTTTGTGCAAACTTTACAAAAAGTCTCTAAAGTCAAAATAAAATAATAATAATAATAATAATAATAATAATAATAATAATAATAATAATGTCCATCTCTCCTCACGAGGAGTGAAATATTACGTAGCAATCATCCGTTTTGCTATTGACGTAATTACGAAAACGTCACTCACTAATTAAAATCTTACAAAATCATTTGGAAAACGTTAAATAAATGTAAGCTGGGTACTTTTTCAAGCTATTGTCCCCTTTCAGACTAGAGAATCTCTTTGAGCTATTTTAAAAGTAATATTATTTATCATTATGATGAAAAAATATCGATTATATAATAACTCGTTATCCATCATATTTATCGTTCTCTCTCATAAAAATTGAAGTGTCCAATTTCATTATTCTACATAAATTGTCACATCATCGATATTCTATATCATAATGATGCATAACATTATTCTTAAAAATAGGATTTAATTAGTTTTATTTACACGTGGATTATTTCCTAATTATGTACAAGAATTATTCTTTTATTTTTGTTAACTAGTCGTATGCCCGTACAATGTACGGGTTTTGGTATTTTTAAGGTAATGTTAGTGTATCAAATATTAATGAAAAGCTAAATTATTGTGAAAGTTTATTAAGTTTTATCTAACATAATAATGCACGATTATAGAACATTTAATGCATATACATGTCAATGCATTCTCATTACAGTCCTTATATATAAATCAGATTATTTATTAAAGACCACATGNAAAACCAAAAATTCCAAAAAAGAAAAAAAAAACAAAATTTAAAAAAAAAAAAAAAAAAAAAAAAACTTGTAAAACCCAGTCATCAAATGCAATTCTTAATGCTAAAGCATTTAAAAAAAATTCAGTTTACAAATAGCATAAATAAACAATAGATGACATGTAATAATTATATAGTTAAATGTACAAATGAATATGTGTGAATAAGGAGAAAAAGGAACAGCTCTATCTTGGAACTATGAGTGCCTACTAACATGTTACATCAAATACTAAAATTAGCTTAAAAATGAAACAAATATAAGAGGAAAGAAACGAGGCAGTTGACTGTAGAGTGTTCTTCAAAATATTTATAGATATACATAATGAGGGTACAACAAATTTCACATAATAGAAGGCACATAAATTTTAGACTCTCTGAAACTAAAATGAAATTTCTACAATTATATGAGGAAGTTGCGCAAATACATGTGTTGTGTAAATGGTCTGTGTGTATGGGTTTCAGTAATACTTTAATTGAAGTAAAATTTTTTTCCCTCATGATAATGCTACATACAATTAGTCATGAGAGACTGGTTGTGGAAGATATAGGTTAACAAATGTGGAAAATCAAAGTCTGATAGTTTACCTTGTTTTGAGATCACGCCAACACAACAAAATTTGGTATCACGATCTCTCTCCTTCGCGAGTAACCCGTTTTGAGGCTCAATTGACTATTTCAATTTACCACCATCTTCAATAAATTCACAATATTTCAACCCTATAAAACTAAACGCAGTTCAAACTAAATAATCAGTTCAACAAACACGGAAAAACTAAGCAACTCTTTCCTTTTCAACAATTTCGAATGGAAACAATATTAAGCAACTCATTCCATTTGAACAACTTCCATTTGAAGTGTGTTAGCGTACTTCAAGATCAAATTTGTAAAAAATATTAATATGCATGTTCAACATTTCACTTATTGCCAATTTGGATCAATATTAAAATACATTTTATAAGTAAGAGAGAAGAAAAGTACCTTCAGGCTTTAGGTATCTAATTTTAGTCTTTACATCAATATCGCATTTAAAGCTTCTGCTTCATTTTGCCGTATAAAGGAAAATTCTACCTCAAAAATTCAAAGAAGTTGAGAATTTAAGTGAGTTACTAGCAAATTATGCATTTATTTATAGTAAAAAATTGAAATTTATTAACGAAAATATCTTGTTTCGATTATTATTTCGAGTTTTCACTTCTTTGAACAGATCTTGCAAGAAAGGTTTAGGGCTCTGTTTATGAAACTCAATATAGTTTTGGGCAGTTTTTCGAGGGAAAGGGAAAAGAAATGTGAAAAATAAAGTTTTAGGGAAGTGACCTTGGTCTTGAGGTCCTCGATATTGCGCTCAAACTCCTTTTCCTTTTCTATTGTGTAGGCCGCCGAAAGGGATTCTTCTTGTGCATCGTCTTCAAGAAATAGAAAAAATATATAGACGTGAAAATAAAATAAATGTAAAACATTTTCAGTTGTTGAAGTGACTACTACAGAAATTTGAAGAGTGAAATTATAAATAACAATTTATTAAGATAATTATTAAATGGTACAATGAATAAAAAATCATAATTGGAAATATAGTTTAAAAGGTGAACATTTAACATGTGCGTAAGAATAAAGGATAATTGATTTATATGTACCTTTGTGTTTGTAAGTAAATGATTTTCTTCAGCTGTATTGTTAAGTATGAATTGAATGTCATCACTTTTTTTACACATTTATGATTATCCAGTAGTATCAGGATCAATGAGAAAGTAGAAAGTATTCATTAAAACAAATATCAACTGCAATCTTTTGTTTGTATAAAGTCATCATGTCTGCAGAAACTGATTCTATTGGATATCCTAGAATGAAGCATTCTATGTATTTGAGCAAAACAATTCCACATTTTGGCCTACAGAAGAAATAATTTTACGTTAAATTAAATTAGTATCATAAATGTACAATTAAATTAAGTAGAGAACAAAATATTATAGTAAACAATAAATAGTTTAAATACTCGCCCATTATTTGCACAAGGTAGATATGGTATGATATCTACCTCCATTAATCTTTTTGTGTTTTTCCTTATATAGTGTCTGTAGGTAGAAAATTCTGGAGACATTAATAATGCTTGAGTTAAATCGACTATTGCATTCGAATGTACCCTAACTTGTTTTGGCGTATGAACGTTGTGTCTACAAGCTACAGTCCTATATTTGAAATTTTCATTTGGGGATATTCACAAGAAAGAGATACCAAGTTTTGCCCGGGTATGAACATGGAATTAATAGATACTTGCATCTTATCCACGGACGACCAACTACTGACAAATTGCCATTTACGTACTCTTATAAAATGGTTCAATTCCCGAAATCTCGACTGGCACTCCCTCCTCGAATTTCTACTTGTACCATCATTTGACGAGTACACTTGTTCTCATATTTGAAGTCTAAATTGCATATTCTTCTGAAATATGTGTGGAATCGTCGTTGATAAGCCGTTGCAACAATTGTAACTCCTGATCAAGATTCTAATATAATAAATAGATATAAATTAAATATATTACCTATGGAATTAAATGTATTATGATGAATGAATTTTACTAATCGCAGTAGTCATATCTTGTGTTGTGTCCATTATAGCTTTTATTTGGTCTCTTCCGTACGATTGTTAGATCCATCATCCCAATATGCGCTGTATAACATAATTTCATTTAGTTTGAAATGAATGAAATTAAAATAATAATATTTAAGATAGTGAAGTAAAATTAGATTCAACGTTCCTTCCTTCTCCCCATCGGAAATTTTCAGAAATCAATGGGTAACAAATATTAACCGAAAAATTGTGTTGTGTCCATTATAGCTTTTATTTGGTCTCTTCCGTACGATTGTTAGATCCATCATCCCAATATGCGCTGTATAACATAATTTCATTTAGTTTGAAATGAATGAAATTAAAATAATAATATTTAAGATAATGAAGAAAAATTAGATTCAACGCTCCTTCCTCCTCCCCATCGGGATCTGATTTTTAGAAATCGATGGGTAACAAATATTAACTGATAGCACCCTTTTGTGGAATCAGATTTGAAGAAAAGATGGGAGTAACAAAAAGGAGTTACCGTATTTTCTAAGGAGGAGAGAAAATGATAAAATTAGGTTGAAGGGAAATCGACGATGAAGACTGAAGAAATGATTTTCTCTGTCAGATATATTTAGTTGATATTTTAGATAAACAATGTATGAAATAGACACTCTGCTTATTTGTCTTTGAGTTTATAATAACTGAGAAAGACGTGAATTCATTTGTAATGGTGGAAAATGATGTACATTCAATTTATTATGAGCTTGAACAGAATTAAATAGGCCAATTCAAAATTGCATTGCTTGAAGACAACCATCAAGAATAAACTAAAGAAACTACATCAATAGCTCTCCCATAGCTCATAAATGGCTACATTCTTCATTTTACTATATTAAAGCAGGCCGTGAAATAAATCATATTTTGTTTCAAAAAATCATGTGAAAACTTTACACTTATTTCTCACTGGCAAAACCTATTTGCTGCATAGGTTTCAAAGGAAAATTAACGTAGGCTTGCTTTCGATAAACTTCCCAGTGCAGTCCAGAACTACAAAGATGTGTGTAGAACATGAATGTCACCCATACATGGAATTTTGAGGACAACTTGCATTCAGTAATCTCAAATCCTTGAGCCATCTCTCAAAACATATTTTGTAGCTCCTCAACACTGTATGTCTTGCCTGCAAACAGAAATATGAGGTTAGTCACAGCTCCAAAAAAGAGATTTCAGGACACCAGAAATGTATTACAATTTACAAACTTTTGCGAAGAGAATTATGTATCCATTAGTAAAGAGGCAATGGTCTTAGATTCATCACCTAATAAACTATTGATCAACCAAAATGAAAAACTCACTTTTGGGAAATAGAGAAAAGCTTGGAGACAAAAGTGCTTTTCTACCAACGAAGACAAAGCTCAAGAAAAAAATATATATATATCTACTTATTGCATAACCTTCTTATTTAGGATATTATAAGACTGAAGTTCTGAAAGAAGATTAAGAGTCCCCTATTATAACATTTAGTAAAAACTTCATCTGCAAAAAGTTCAGAGAACGAACCGAGTCAGAAAAACTAATTCCTAAAAGCATAGAAAAATGGATCAATAAAATAATAAGATCATCGTATACCTAAATTAGAAAGTTACTTGAATTATGTAAGGATAAATGTACTTTGGAGTCAAAAAATATATTTGCATTTGATGCTCTGAATTGATCTACCCCTGAGCCCATAGAATGTTTTCTCTATGCAATGACCATGCAAGTAATCTAAAACCCATGAACAAAATTTAGGCTATTGAATTCAGAAAGCAAACATTGCAAATCGCAAGTGAAATGGTGAAACTGACCTTAAAGACCTGGTACCTTGCTGATCGTTGTCGAAACAAGGATGCAAAAAATTTAGCAATTCCTTCTGCAATTAACCAACATTTTAGTTGACGTCATTGTTGGAGAGGCTGAGGCTGGAACATGAAAATCTTGCACAAAGTTAATGCTGGAACAATGTAACTTTTGGTTCCTCTCTTGTTGGTTTGCTTCTCCAACGACTAAGGAAAATATATTCCAATTAGTCAACAAAGATGGCTAGATATTTATGGAGATTACAAAGTGACGGTAACAAAACCAGATGAAAAAAGGATAAATGTGAAAACTCATGTGACATAAATGAACAGTGATCCAATGATTCCCTCTTTTAAGAGAATGAGGGATTTAAAGCACTATTTTAAAAAAAAAAAATTTTTTTTTTGACAAATTAAAGGGCACAAATAAAGACTGTTGTCCAACCCACAAAATATAGTTGGTGTAAAAGATTAAGCCATTGTTTAGTATCGTTTAAAATCTGGATTTTAATTTAAGTCAAAGTCAATAATTAATTTTAACCACATATTTTATGAGTTTCACAAATTTTCAACCATACATTTCATCAACTTCTACCAAAATATACTAAAAATCTAGCCATTTAACTCATTTTTTAACCACACATTTTCAATAAAATAATTTTACATGTAAATCAAAAACTTTTTCTTATTTTTTAACTACACATTTTTGAAAAAATAATATTCTAAAATACATTCTTTTCCCTGAAATGAGGCTCAAACATGGCCTAATTTTAATCCCACAAAATAGAGGTTAAAACAAATAAACAAGAGAAATTCTTCTCAAACGCCACCCTTGGTCCTATAATAGTGTTATATTTCTTTAAGTGTGTTTCTTAATATATTAATTAGAGATGACAAAAAAATTCGACAAACTCGATATTTGAGGGCCCCACCTCGAACGGGACGGGGATTATCCATTTAATCGAATATTCAGGTCAAGGGAAGGGCCGGGTACGGGTAATGGGTACCCCGCCCCGCCTTGTTTAATTTTTTATTTTTTATTTTTAGAATTCAATATTTCAAATGAAAAATTTCACGAAATTTCATTAGTTCTAATAAAAAATGACGACTAAAATTATCTAAAAAAAATATAACAAATAATAAAAGTCTTAGTTTATTAAATATATTTGAATAATTTAACTTTTAAGAATAATTAAAAAAATTAAAAAATATATTATCCCACTTTAATGAATGTATGCAATAAAATGAATTATTAAAAAAAATCGGATAGTACCTTGCCCTGCCCAACCTTAAAAGGGTAACGAGGTAGGTACGGGGTGGGGGACAGGGAAGGCCGCCATGACCTCGACCCGCTTTGTTACCATCCCTAATATTGATGGCAACAAATTTCGTTAAGCTTGATACCCATGAGCATCGCCAGTGACGGGGAGATATTAATCCTATGAAATTTCGGTAGAATTATCAAAGAGTGTGATCTTTCAGCTCTATCTCCATACCCATGGCTGAACAAATGACTTCTACTTTACCAACTAGCTAAAATTACAGGGAGAATTTTAGACCATGAAATGAAGAAAATTGATGCAAGAAAAGTTCAAGGATTTCAATCTTTATTGACATCTGGATTCATTTGAGATTGTAAAATGTAGCCAAAAATTGTTGAATCTACAATTTTGGAGGTAATGAAGTTGTAGATACTATTTATGAATCAGGATTGTCGTCTAGTTTTGTTCCCTCGAAGGCCTTAAACTTTTGAACAAGGAAATTGAATGTGGTAATGAAGTAAATAAAAGTTGTGTTCAAGTCTTACTTCCAATCATTTATAAAAACTCCATGTTTTAAGTCTCTCGTGATAAAACAAATATGACATGTACATATGAAGGTTGCTTGGTGAATAAATTGTAAATAAACAGCTTTGTCTCCTCTACAAGGGCTTGTATTTTGACATACAAGTATCTTCTTAGATAAGTTTAAATAAGTTTATTTTTTCTAACTATAAAAAATTTAATAAAAAGTTACTTATTTTGACAACAAGGTGAAAACTTTCCAAGTTATGACCCTAATGAATTGATTATGAAGGGACTATCGGGTACATTAACACTCAAATTCTTTCATCATTCTTGCCCTAGCTTTGATGATCGGAGAGGCTAAAAACAAGGCCTACTCCCAACGCCACCTAAGTCAGAGGGATTAAAAGACTCATAAGGTCATAGCGCTGGAAAGAAGAAAAGAATAAAAACTTTGAATAACATGGACAAATGTTATTGCTGTTCTGATTATCGCGCTAGATGAGAGAGGGACACACTATGTGAAAACTCCTTGTGGTCTTAGTAGAACTACTGTGAGTGGTCTAAACTTTGTTCCAAGATACAGTTCTCACTGTACATGAACACTCAAATTCTTTCATCATTATTGCACTGGCTTTAATGATCGGAAAGGGAAAAAACAAGGCCTACTCCCACGCCACCTAAGTCAGAGGGACTAAAAGACTCATAAGGTCATAGTGCTGGAAAGAAGAAAAGAATACAAACTTTGAATAACATGGACAAATGTTATTGCTATCCTGATTATCGCGCTAGCTGAGATAGGGACACACTATGTGACAACTCCTTGTGGTCTTAGTAGAACTACTGTGAGTGATCTAAACTTCATTCCAAGATACAGTTCTCACTGCCTTAAAAGAGAGAGATGGGGGCCTGATGAGAACCACGTAGCAATAGTAGCTACGCCACAACAAGATTAGAACCAACCCAAGAAAGTCAATAAATCGAGGTTTTGAATTCGACCCAAAATTAATGAACCAA
>CAIGRN010153630.1:0-21632 GCA_903798345.1 Fraxinus anomala
TTAAAAAATTTAAAATAATTACAAAAAATACAAAAAAAAAAATTAAATGGGGCAAATCTCCGCCCCGCCCCGTCTAATGTGGGGCGGGGCACGAAGCGGGGTGGGGGATTGTCTCCGCGGGGCGGGGTGGGACGGGAGTGCCCCGCCCCGAACCCGTCCCACTGCCATTCCTAATAATACTCTACATCGCTTTCTCAAACATCTACTCATCTTCAAAGTTCATATAAATTATATTATATTCATCTCAATGGATAGTGGATACAAACAATTGATATTTACTATGAATAGATAGCTACATCTAAATATAGATTGTTTTCATTTCAGCTTCTATAATAATAATAATAATAATTTAACTGAAATAGTTCATATAAATGTTGAGGGAATTGATGGTGGTGAAAGATGAGTGCAAATTCAAAGCTCATAATGTATTTTGACATTCAATAAAAGCAATTGGAACTCATAATTCAAGCATTAAGTACTTATTTGGAATAGCTTAAAAGTTAAGGTCAACTCCAACAATTTATTTTAATCCCACATACTTATATCAACTTTTCAATCACATATTTCATGAACTTTTTTATTAAAATCTACTAAAACTTTTATTAAAAACTTTGTCAAACTGTCATAAAAGTGGTTTCGTATCGAATTTGCGTATATTAATAGGCAATAAATTAAGAAAATAGGTTACAAAATAGGTGAGAGGTTTAATGGAGGATTTATTTAAAGGAAAGGTCATCTCAAAGTTAAAAGGCAAATTAAGGAATATTTGATTCCAAGAATTGTAACCCCACAAAATGTCACTCTTAGTTAACAAAAAATAAAAAAGACAGTTTTTCAAAATTTTGAGTATGTTGGTAATGCTGAAATAATTAGGATACTTGTAATAATTATAATATTAAAAGGATTTGAATTTATTTTTCATCGTTCGAAAGGTATAAAAATAATCATTCAAAAAAAAAAAAAATATATATATTAATTTAATTTAATTTAATTTTTTCAAATGCTACTTGCCATTAAACATCTCAACCTTTTGCTATTTTTGTCAAAAAAAAAATATCTCTTCAATCTTGGAGCCCATTACATACTACCACTTGAAAGCTTAACGACAAAGAGTTTGGGCTATGAACTCTTTCTCTTACTGGGTTTTAAAGATCTGGGCTCGGTTGGATCAGATCGTGACCCGATTCAGATCCTTTAGATTCTAATTTATTATTGATCAAGATCTTAATTCCACTGTGATTTAATCATAGTTAAGGATGAAAAATTAAAAAGAGTTTAGTGTGATATAGTAAATAATTTATTAATTTTATATATTTATATAATAAATATGGTAAATCCCTCTAAAGGCCTCAACATTTCATAAATTTGGCAACCATGTCCCCAACCTTTTAACCCAATTACAGGGAAATCCCAACATTGTATAATTAGCCAATATAAATTGCGGTAAAAAAATTCACCCTGCACAAGTAAGATGGCGAATGCATAGAGTTGGGGAATATATTTTACATAGAATGATAGATCCTGTAATGTAACTTTTCGCTTCAGGGATTTGGTTATTCTCCGTAGTAAAATTTAACCACCAATTTTTAAGATCACTAGGTTAGGGGAAAGTTTGAGAAAAGATACAAAATCAATGAAAGAGTAAATTTCTTGAACAAAAATCATTTTCTATTTTATTCGGAGTAGTACACATTAAAATCGAGTTACATCCATCAACGATTAAGTTCATATGACAATAAAATCTTGAACTCGAACATGTGCCAATCAAATACAAATAAAATAAAAAATCTCATCCACCTCAAAAGTATAAATTTATCGAAATTTAAAGTAGTTCATTCTAAGTCTATTTTTTTATGTGGTGCCAAATTTATGGCATGAAAATGAGAAAGCTGTAGGATACTTT
Source organism: Fraxinus anomala (assembly GCA_903798345.1). NCBI lineage: Eukaryota > Viridiplantae > Streptophyta > Magnoliopsida > Lamiales > Oleaceae > Fraxinus > Fraxinus anomala. Next base: position 1,904 of record CAIGRN010153630.1, read on the forward strand.
TGGAGCGTGAAAGGCATTGAAAAAGGAAAGCACAAGCTTTCAAGCCTTAGGTCCCACCCCATGTCTTTTCCACATTCAGCATGAACTAGTCAACAACGTTATTATAATTTTATAACAATGAGAAAACACCACTTTATAGCAAATGGGCAAAAAGGACCAAAATATGCTCTTTCTTTCAACGTCTCTACCAATAATGTTGTCTACTTTTCATTTCAACGAAAGACACAAAACTTGGCACCTTTGTTCTTGAACAAGAATCAAACATACATATAGTCATATAGAGAATTTTGACTTCTATAGTGTTTTGCACTAGATTGAAATATTTGTCAAACATCAATTCACATGACTATCAACTGAGTACGAGACGATGCAAGCAAGTTTCATGACTTCTTCCTCAAACCTCTTCGAGCCTCTTTCGAAAGACGTCTTTCAAGGCTTCCTTCAGGAGACGCTTTGGACCTTTTCTGGAAGACGCCTCTCTAGGGCCTCCTACAAAAAATGTATCTCCAAACCACTTTTGAGCCTCTCCTAGAAAACCCCTCTCATGACTCTTCAGAGGCTGTGAACCTCATCATTGCTTTGCTTCTTCATTTCGAGGTGATCAAAAGTGACCTAACCATTAGCCACATCAAATTGGCCTTATTAACCTTAGGTGGTTGAGGTTAGATCCACGATGCCTTTTTTAAGTTGCATTATAGCATATGGAGTCACGTGAGATGTGATTGGTGAAACGTCTTTTACAATAACGGTTGGAATTTCACAATTTTTGCCTACGTGTGCAAGGTCCCAGACCTATTAATGTTTAGAACGTGATATTATGACATGACTAGAGAGTCGTTGGAACTAGGAGTCGGCGTGGCTTGGTTCGGATCAATACCAATGAGAATCTTAGAGTATGAAATTACTTATACGACATCGGATGAATGATTGGACTATATGACCTCAAGTAAGCTGTTTTCTGGTAGCAAGGATCAACATACTCGTAGATGCCAATATTTATTGACAACATTCCTACAATTGCATATGGACACATTGAATCTAAAATATGTTGACTTGACTCTTTAAGCAAGATAAACACATGTTGTCGTGAGAAGTACAACTCCACGTTTTATCTATGGTTCGACAATACAACCAATTAAAGCGTAGGCAAGTCAATACTTTTCATTCCTAGTACGAAAGAAAAAAATATTTGTTGTACATTATCATTTACATAATTTTTTACAAATTGATGACATGTCAAAAAGAAAGTGACGGAGTTTTTTTTATTTGGTTGATAAGATCTTTACCCAATCAAATTTCAACATATCATCTGTTGATAAATTAATCTGTAAATTATGATAGACACTCAGTGAAATCGACTATTTGTCAGGTCAACTATTCTTCTAATTACTTACCTGGTAAAAAATGAGTAACTTCTATCAAAGTTTTGGCATAGTTGATTCCTTTTCGAAACTCTCATACGAATTCCCAGTGGACCCACTAGAACAGAATGCCGCGTACTGTCCTTTTTCTCTATTTTCTATTGTGAAGAATCTTCCTTGGCATAAATGGCGATTATTCGCATAGAAATATCAAACTCGGCGTTCCAAAGGTCATTTCCTCGTCAAGTTGCGATCATCCACAGTTTTGCCAGCCGGCTTCCTCCCTGGACGCATGATTCTCCATTAATTTGATAATTAATTAATTACATTTTACTCATTGACTATTAGAATAGTCAGATTAGAAACTCTTAATAGTAAGTTAACGAGAGCTGACTAGTCCACTTTCAAAACCACTCCTAACAGCGTTACTTTCTAACCCCTATTTGTCTTCCATTCAATTTTTTTTTCTCAAATTCATTTTTAATCACAAATTCTCACGATAAAATATTTTACACATAAATTTAATTTTTTTTATTTTTTAATCGCACGTTCTCCCAAAAATTACTATTTCAAAACTAATTCCCCCCCAAAAAATTCTTTTAATGAACCTCAAACAAAGGCTAATTATAAAATGAATTTTCTTTTTCATTTTCTCATTTGACACAATTTTTTCTTTATAAACTATAAATAAATTCATGACAAGTTATCTGTAATTTTATCGACGTTTATATCATGAGTTTCAGTTTCATAAGAGTATATAATTGTTTGAAATTTTCATTTTTCAGGATTGATGCTCAGCCCCATTTGAGCCCCTATTTTTAAAAAAACTTATTTTAAAACACACATTTTCTAATAAATTAACTTTACATGTAAATTGAGATCTTATTCTTATTTTCAAATCACACGTTCTCCAAAAAATCACCATTTTAAAATACATTTTTCCTAAAAATGGAGCTCAAACTGAGGGCTCAATTTTATTGGGCCCTTTATTTAGTTAGGATTGACCTGTCTCGTCTCGATCCTTTGACGTTCAAGCCTTATTCAACCATTCAACAGGGTTAAGACTCGAGCCAAGAACGGCCATATATATCAAGGGCTCGATCATTCGGCCCCAACAAATATAATATTTGTTTTTTGAATTTTATGATTTACGAAAAATAATTTTAATAACGTATTAAAAAAATAATATTAGTATTATGTACGAAAGATAAAGTCTACACCCATTCGTCCAATTCAGCTCGTGGATATAGTAGGACCAGCTCTATTTCGACGTGATTCTTAATACAATTTCAATTTGAGAAAATATTTATTTTTGAGTAATGAAAATCATAATAAGTGATTACGGTAGTCATGACGCTTTGTTATTTAGGGAAAAAATTAAGGGATTACTACCATCATTGGTTATGAACAACATTTTTCATTATTTTTACATGAAATTCGTTGTAATTCAAAGAGTAGTAGCACGTTACAAACGCGTTTGTGCCGTTAAGTCTATGATCACGCGTGTCTAAAATTACGGAAATTACACCTTTTTCGTCTTACTATGTATTTACCCTCAATCTCACGGTCTTTCTTCCCATACAAACCATATTAGCCACCAACTCTCCTTTATATATATAAAAATACTCCTCTCAATCATTCATCATCAACCATTTTTTTCAATTTCCATTATCATTTTCCGGTGACACAATAATAGTAGATCGGATTATAGTATGGCATCAACGTCTCCATCGGCGTCGTACTGGTGTTACCAATGCACCAGATTCATCACCGTCTGGCCGGAAAACAGCCTAGTTTGCCCATACTGTGATGGCGGATTTATCGAGGCGGTGGAGGCTATGGCTTTCTCGCCGGACCCTCGCCAACGATCCGATTCTCCCCGGAACTCATCTGGTATGGGGTATCGCCTTCGCCGTCGCCGTCGTGATAGATCTCCGTTTAATCCTGTTATTGTTCTCCGCAACCCGTCGGTAAACCAATCCGGTAATGAAGAGGAAGGAGGAGGAGAAGGAGAGAGGAGCTATGAGTTGTATTACGACGACGGTGTTGGATCGGGGCTCCGGCCTTTACCGTCCACCATGTCGGAGTTCTTGATGGGATCCGGGTTTGATCGACTTCTCGACCAGCTCTCACAGATCGAAATCACTGCCTGGGGGGGTCGACATGAGAACCCGCCGGCGTCCAAATCATTCATCGAATCAATGCCAAGAATAAACATAACTTCAAGCCATGTGAACTCCGATTCACACTGCGCCGTTTGTAAAGAGGCCTTCACGCTCGGATCCGAAGCTCGTGAAATGCCTTGCAAACATATTTATCATTCTGATTGTATCCTTCCTTGGCTCTCCCTGCGCAACTCCTGCCCAGTTTGCCGCCATGAATTACCTAGCGAGACCATCTCAGAAAATCCGGGTCAACCGGGGAACGACGAGAGTGTTGGGCTGACGATATGGAGGTTGCCCGGTGGCGGTTTTGCCGTCGGGAGGTTTATGGGCGAACCTAGAGGCGGCAATGGCACCTCCGGGAACGGGCAAGGAACTATGCCGGGGGTTTATACAGAAATTGACGGTGGGTTTAACAATGATGACGGCATACCCCGTAGAATTGAGTGGGGTGTAACGAGGAGAGGAAGGAGAGAACGTGGTAGAATCAGTCGACTTTTTGCTAATTTCTCTTCTGTTTTTAGGAGATTTAGATCGGATTCTTCCTCCTCAGGTCGGGTTCGGGTTAGCCGGAGTTGGAGCTTGTCGGGTTCCGGTTCGTCGGCGTTTAGTAGGTATGTGTTGAGGAGGAATAGTAACAGAAATTGGGTTGCCGGAGAGGAGGAGAATGGGATGGCAAGTTGGTAAATTAATTATCGTTTCTCAATTTTTTATAGAAAAATAATTGTAGAAATATGACGTCGTTTCCAATTCATTCTTTTTTTGGTTAGTCATTTCAATTCTGTATAGAAAGGCACGCTCTCAAGCTGAGAGTTAATTTTAATTTCAATTTCAATTTCAATTTCAATTTCAATTTCATCTCGAAGGAGGACTAAATTGTCATTTAATATGATTATTTATCTTTTTGGCTTTATTGATTGGAATCTTTTTTTTTCTTGTTTGCCTTTAATTACTATATTTTCAATTTATGCCTCTTCCATGCTGATCCTTGTTCTTTGATGACTTTGTTACCGTCGACATCGCAAAACATACTTTATTTTCCGGTCGACTTTTATGAAAAAGTAACTTTCTTTTTGTCAAAGTAAATAATTTAACCATAATTACCTGGAATCCACAATTTTTAATTATATTTTCTTTTAATTTTTTTTTATCAAAATTTACTAAAAATAAACGGGATAAATCTCAATGGTTAAAATTGTAATCCACAAAAACATTAATCTCAAATTTTAACACTTATTTCTCTTTGTTCGATCATTAAATTGCATGTAGAAAACCTACACCAATATATAGTTATATAACACCTGCTAATTCTACTAACTCAAACGACATAGATAGTAGTTAACCTCAAAACTCGATTAGATCAAGTTGCATGCTTTGATATCGTTAGTATGCAAAGGACTCCATTCCGATTACACATTTGGTGACTATTTACACTCCAATAATTTAGTCAGTAATAGAAAAATATATTATTGAGTGGGAAAGATAAATGAAGATTTGGAATTGCATACCTTTTTCTTTCAACTTGCATGAAGTAGTCATAGGAAAAATAGATTGAAGGGAATTTTAGATATTTCTTACATTTTTTTTAAACACGTGTCGACCTTTTATTGGCTAAGACGTTGTCACCGAGCTGATTCCGTTTGATGTTATTTCCTTTTATTACTAAATTTGTACATGTGATAGTGATCCCATTGCCACGTGGCCACAAGAATGTTAAGATGTTTGTGGTCCTTTAGGGTAAATAGGTTCGCCATCCCCCTTGCCAATAGGAGCATTCGAGCGCTCAAACTAATCTTCTCTCACCTAGCCAAGATATTCGCCATTGGGCAAACCACTTCAACGAGTCCTTTTCCACAGGTGGTGCGAATGGGGCTTCGCCAATTTAGCGAAGTAGTTTTGGCCCAACAAGGCACTAGTGGTTCCTGCGAAGCCCTCATGAGACCTCTCTTGATGAAGATTCTTCGTCACATGTAGTTCATTATGTTGGGCAAAGTAGTAACGATAGTTATAACTACTGGCAGCGTAATTTCGACAGATGCAACTTTCATGACCGGCTATTACATTTTCTACTGTAAATTGAAGTAACATATTCGACATATGCGTATTCCAACACGCCAAAATTCTAGTATAATCCCCATGAGAATTCACTAGTAACTTGACTGTTGGAGTGGATCATATTTGAATCCAATAAGAAGGAGACTTACCAGCCTTGGGAGAACTTGCTGGACCGGATGAGCTAGAATCAGACTCCATCGTTGGAAAAGAACTCTCATCAAATATTACATTCCTACTCATATAAACTCTACCAGAATGTGGTTCAAGACACCTATAGCCTTTTCAAGAGTAACCTAAGAATATGCAATGTTTGCTTCTATAAGATAACTTGTTTTGTTCATATGGTCGAAGCAAAGGGTAGCAAGAGCACCCAAAAATTTTGAGGTCACTGTATGATGGCCTTTTTTTAAAGAGAATAAAATAAGGTGATAGATTATTTAACACTTTTGTTGGTAGACGATTAATAAGATAAACTGAAGTTAAAAAGGCATCTGCCCAATAAACATTGGATAGATGTGCATTAGCAAGTAAAGAAAGTCCCATTTCTTGTATGTGTCGATGCTTACGCTCAGCAATTCCATTTTGTTGTGACGTGTGAGGACATGTTAAGCGATGAAAATTTCCATGTTTAGATAAAAATTGTTGAAACTCAGTTGAGATAAATTCACCATCATTGTCAGTCTGTAATTGTTTAATTTTGCAAGAAAACAAGTTTTCCACAAGAGCTTTATATTGAACAAAAACATGAAATACATCGGACTTATGATGCAAAGGATATAACCATGAAAAATGAGAATAATCATCGACAAAAATTACATAAAAGCGACTCCCTTCTACTGAGGCAACTGGTGACACCCATACATCAGAATGTATGAGACCTAGAAGATGGGTGGTCTGATGAGAAGACTCTTGAAAAGGTAATTGCTTTGCTTTGCCTAGAGGGCTATACTTTCAAAAAGTACTTTTATTTGTAGAAGAAATAACAGAAAGATATTTCGACTTTGATAAATGATCTAAAATTGACTGAGATGGATGGCCTAGCCTACAATGCCAGTTGTCCATCGAGGTTTTAACTCCTAGCTTGGCAGTAAAACACTAAATTTTTTTGACATGCTCATGTCCAGAGATGGGATATAATCCATGCTCAGCCTGACCTTGAAGCAGAATTCTATCCGTCTTGTTCTCCTTTACACAGGAACGATAAGGCGCTACAAGTTTGAATTATGTATTGCTTGCAATTCTGATTAGTAGTAGAGCGTATCGCATATTTGTTGTGTTGTAATGTCTGTGCAGGTACGGCTGCACAATGTGACCAGATTATGCCACAGTAAACGCATGCTTACTGTCAATGGCAAGTTCCTGTGGCCTCGTGTTATTGGGAGGGAGTGTGATCGTCTTGTAGTCAAGGTAGTTCAAAGAATGTTAGCTTTCAGAGGTACTTTAATGCAAAATATTCAACTCGTCAATATAGATATAAGAAGAAAATATAGACTATTGTTTATTGAGTTGTCAATGTCGTCTAATACTGCGTATAAAATGTTTTCAGGCATGGTATTTGGCAACTCTTGAACGGGTGGGCAGATGGACCGGCATGTGTAACCCAGTGCCCATCCAAAGTGGCCAGAGCTATGTTTACAACTTCACCATTGTTGGGCAGAGAGGAACTCTATTTTGGCATGCACACATTTCGTGGTTACGAGCCACTCCATACAGACCAAACATCGTTCTCCACAAGAAAAAAATCGGCGTGCCCTTTAGCTAAACCCTTCAAGGAAGTCCCAATCATCTTTGGTTAAGTATCAAATTAATATCATTAATTCTCAATTCAAGTTCCCTGGTAAAGTATAAATCAATAAAATTAAACCGAAACGGTAATACTAATATTAAATATATATACATGAAACTGTGGCAGGAGAATAGTGGAAGTGGAACACTGATACAGAGGCTGTTATCAACCAGGATCTTCAAACAGGAGCTGGACCAGTTGTTTCTGATGCTTACACCATTAATGGATGAGTTCCCCGGTCCATTGTACAATTGTTCTGCCAATCGTATGTACTTTTCCCCTCTTCGTTCACTTGATCAACTGGCTAAAATCTTGCCATTTGATGGAAGTTTTTTAATAGATACATTGCAGAAACAGTCGAGCTGAAGGTGAAACCTGGAAAGACATATCTGCTTCGTGTAATCAATGTTGCACTCAATGACAATCTGTTTTTCAGTACTGCGAACCACCCAATCACCGGTAGTGAGGCTGATGCAGTTTACTTTAAGGCATTTGAAACCGATATTCTCCTAATAACGCCAGGACAAACCACCAATGTTCTTCTAAAGACCAAGCCTAATCCATTAAACACCATCTTCATGATGGCAGCCAGGCCATAATTCACCGGTCAAGGCACGTCGCTGACTCCAATGTTGCTAGAATTCTTGAATACGAAAAAATTTCTGCTAAAAACCACTCAAAACTTTCAATTAAAGGCCTCCAACTCCATACCCTTCCACCAAACAACGAAACTTCTTTCGTTGCAAATTTCAGTAATAAGTTTAGCAGTTTCGCAACTGCCCAATATCCAGCCAACATACCCCAATCCATTGACAAGCATTTCTTCTTTAGCCCTGGAAGCAGTCCATGCCCCAAAAACTAAACTTGCCAAGGGCCTAATGGCACAAAATTTGCAGCTTCTGTTAACAATGTCTCTTTCACACTCTCTACAGCTTCACTTCTTCAAGCCCACTTCTTTGGACAATCGAATGGTGTAATATACCACCATTTCCCAAGCTTTCCTATTACGCCATTCAATTACACAGGCAAGCCACCTAACAACACAAAGGTGGCTAATGGAACCAAAGTGGTCGTGCTTCCTTTCCATACCAGTTAGGAACTAGTATTGCAGGACACCAGCATTCTTGGTGCTGAAGCCACCCTCGCCATCTTCATGGCTACAACTTTTCATCGTTGGCCAAGGTTTTGGGAACTTTAATCCTCAAAAGGACCATCCCATTTTCAACCTTGTCAATCCCGTTGAAAGAAATACTATGAGCGTGCCTTCTGGTAAATGGATAGCCATACTTTTTCGAGCTGATAATCTAGGTTAGTTTAATTTGTAATCAGATGAGATGAATAAATTAATATTTAACTTAATGAAAAAAAAAATTAACTTTTTAATAACTTTCAAGTTAAACTAACAATAAAGCCAAAAGCTTGTTACTAACCTAACCTTCACTTATTGCGCTGCACTGCATCTCACTCACCCCAATCTCAATCGCTTCTTCAGTCCCCTGCTTTATTCAGATATTTAAAATCTCCTCTCCGGCAATGGAGACTTGACGGAAAAGTTCTGCCACTACAATCCCAAGAATCGAGCAGAGGTCAAAATGACACAAACCCAACTTCAAGCCGTAACTCTCCTTTCCAAAATGCTGAAAATCCCGCCTCTGGAAGCACTTTCTCTCTTCAATTCCTCAACCCAGCAAGGCCTCTATCACACGCACCAGTCCATAACGGTGATTCTTCACCACTTTCTCTCCTTTGAAATGCCCTCTTACGCTCAGTCTCTCATCCAAAGAGTACTTTGCGGTGGCCTCACATCCCCATTATTTACGCTTTCTTCTCTTCTTAGCCATTTAACCCAAGACACTAGGAATTTCAATTGTCCGCTTGTTTATGAAGTGATTATTAATGCTCATGTTAATTCTCAGTTGCAACCGGAGCAAGCCCTTTTTTATTTTGATCAAATGATTGATAAAGGGTTTGTGCCCCAGTCGACTACATTGAATAATGTACTGAATTTTCTTGTGAAGAGGAATAAATTCGAGAAAGCTTGGTTTGTATTTGATAGATATAAGGGAAGAATTGTTACGGATGCGTACACTTTTGGGATTTTGATGAAGGGTTGTCGTGATACTGGTGAATTGAAGAGAGGTTTTCAGGTTTTGGATCAAATGTCTAGCATGGGTTATAGTCCAAATGTTGTTGTATATACTACGTTGATTGATGGGTGTTGTAAGAATGGTGAAGTTGAAAAGGCAAAGGAATTGTTCTATAAAATGGAAGAGCTGGGTTTAGTTGCTAATCAGTATACTTACACTGTTTTGATAAATGGGCTCTTTAAGAAAGGACTTAAAAGGGATGGATTCGAGCTCTATGAGAAGATGAAGCTTGATGGGGCTTTGCCCGACTTGTATACTTACAATTGTGTGATGTATGAGTATTGTAAGGATGGTAAGATAAGCAAAGCTTATGAACTGTTCGATGAAATGCGTGAGAGAGGAGTGGCATGCAATGTTGTGACATACAACACTTTGATTTGGGGATTATGCGGAGAAAAGAAGATGAGGGAAGCAGAGAAATTGCTAGTTCAGATAAAACAGGATGGATTGAGCCCGACTATAGTTACTTACACCACATTGATTAATGGGTACTGTCATGCTTGGAAGTTAAATAAAGCTTTGAGTTTATTTAATCAGTTGAAGTCATTTGGTTTAACACCTTCATTGACTACCTACAATGTCTTAATTTCCGGATTTTCGAGAACAGAGAATCCATCACGAGTTTTAAACTTAGTTCGCGAGATGGAGGAGAGAGGCATTTCTCCATCACAAGTGACATATACCATACTGATTGATGCCTTTGCTCGATCTTTTGACATGGAAAAAGCAGTTCAGATCCTTTCCCGCATGAAGAAGGCAAATTTGTTGCCAGACGTTTGCACTTATGGTGTCTTGATAAACGGCTGGTGTTCTCAAGGCAATATGAAGGAAGCTTCCATGTTATTCAGATCAATGGATGAAACCAGTGTTCAACCCAATGATGTAATATACAACACTATGATCTCTGGATACTGCAAAGAGGGTAGCTCCTACAAAGCCCTGAAGCTCCTCCAAGAAATGTGTGAAAAGCAAATAATACCTAATGAGGCTAGCTATAACATGACAATCCAAGTACTTTGGGATGATGAGAAGTGGGAAGAGGCTCAAATTCTATGTACTAACATGATAAAGTATGGTCTACGACCATCCAAAATTCTCTTTGATATTACGTCTAAAGCAAAAGCCATCAATGTTTAGATCATTTCAACACAATTGTGTGGAAAGTTGCATGGAATGGAATCCCTGACTTGTAAAACACAAATGGAAACCATGGCTTCCCTTTCAGCTTACATGAGTCCATTTCTGGTGAGTATCCATTCTTTCATTTGTGCAAATTTGCTTATTCCAGCGGGTATACTCACTTTGGTTCACTATAGATGAGAGGATGAAAACATCTCCATGTTGAATATTAGTTTCTTAGAGGAATTCCATTTAAAAAATTTCAAAGATTGGCTCTAAATGTAAATCTTGAATTAACTGAAAAGTTATAAGCCTGGTTTTAGCAAAAATCTTATGAATTATGGTTACAAAATACATGATAAGCATAAGCTCCAAAATATTTGAATCTTGACATGAGATCGACTAAGAAGGAAGGTTTTCTAAAACCGTTACTCATAATTGAAAAAGAAAAAAGGGGAAAAAAATTCTAAAACAAGAGAAACCATCGTAATTTAACAAACAAAAAATTAATGTGAATACCATATTGTAAATGGTAACTGTTAATCTGTTATCATTACTACTCGCGTTAATGGCCTGGGAAGCCTTCAAAGTTTTGAACACAATCAGTATTGGAATAAGAAATTATATTTTTTTTCCAAATTGAATGAACACTGCCTTCCTTACCTTTCGGCATCTCTAATTACAAAGTAAGCTACTTCATCTTCTTAATTTCTACTCTTTCTTGCCCTCATTTATACACTTTGGTGGAAAGAAGACAAGAAATTGTATTGTAATGCTTAGCTGTCCATATCGCCATGCCCATTTTACTCGGTATTAGAACTTGTCTCACATTGTTTAAATACATTCTGCAGAACAAGTATATGACCTTCAGTGGTATCTCCATTCATTGCTAGTGCTTCATAATCATATTAATATTTGGAAGGTTATGGTATTTGGCCCTTCATTGGTGCCACTTCTACATCTTGTCCTTGGTTCTAGTTGTGACATAGCTCCGTACTGTATTATAGAACTCATCCCACATACATACTCGCTTTTGCAATTGAGTTGAGTTACATGCAGCTTAGATGAGGACGCTTAGAACCTTGGAATTTGATCGTTTTTATGTTCTATTTTGATGATCGCTGCTCTTCTAAAGTGGAATAAACCTATAGCCCCGGTTTGTTTCCAATTTTAATGAAAATTTGTACCGTCACAATGGGAAGCTGTCGCTTTTGTTGATTAGTTTGTCTCACAGAGTGAGTTGTGTGTCATATCACGATTTTCTTTGACATGTATTTCCTAAAGCAATTCATTTGATTATGAGCTCTGTCTTTGCGGGAGATCTCACATTTTTAGCACACGCTATGGCCTTACAGTGCTTGCTACTTGCTACGAGGGGGAAAGGGGTTATGAAAGTAATTACTCTAGTCCTCAAAGTATCTCACACAACGAATGATGATGATGATGATGATTCTTCTGTAATTTATTACAATAAAAGTTAATTTCGATTCATTCTATAATTAAAAGTTAAAGCATCTTAACAGAACAAAGAACCATATATACAAAACAAAAATCCAATTCCTCGAAACATACTACAGCACCAAAACTACAAAGAAACTAGCTAAACCTAAGCTTTATGCGTTGGAGTCATTGCAAAGATATGGTCAAGATCAGGTGGGTGAAAGTACCCATTCTTGGGAGTCTCCCTCTTCTCTCCACACACATAATTCGGCTTCTTTCTAGGCGGCGGTGGCGGCTGAGCCCTCACCGGAATACGATATCCACTGTGTTTTGGGGTGGTGAAGCCTTCCTCCTCAGTCACCCCAGAATACGCTTCTATTTCCATTACAAGATAGTCAATCGCTGCTTTACAAATTCTGAAAAGCGAATGTGAATATATGCCAGTGCACAAAGTGTCTGTACTGTTAAGTGGAAACGGGAGGTATATGTACAGGATTTTGAGTGGGCCTGTATGGCTAATCAATGGCTTCTTTGAGAAGTGACAGGTGCGTGAAGTAGAAGAATTTGTGTGTTCGGGAAGGTGCTGTAAGAATTTTGACATGTGTATTGTGTGATGTGGACAGAGACAAGTGGGCAAAAATGGATTCTAAAAAGGCGCCAAAATGGATTCTAAATGCGCTGCCACTAGGTTGAATTTGAGCCACTAAAACAAAATGTGGACAGAGATTTTTTTTATTTTTTTTTTTATCCGACACGTAAATCATCACTTATAGATTGGTTTACAAATACATGATACTGTGAGATATTGGATCAAAATTTTTTTAATCAAAAAAAAAAAATTCCCAACTTTCTTTTTGACGATGTCAATCTTTAAATTTTTTTTTAACTTCTTATATACAAGTAACATTATTTTTTTCTTTGTCAAGCTAGGCAGATGGAGTTCAATAAGATATTTATAAATAAATAATATTTGTGAATCTCACGAAATATGTGTATAAAAAATAATTTATTAATTATAAATAATTTTATAAAAAGTAGACATGCAATTGACATCACTAGTCATGCTTAATTGTTTATTGTTACTAACTATAGAGAAGGAAGAAAATGAAGATAGTCAATACTCTTGTTTGTGTATATATATATTTTTTATTTTTTTTTATTTTTTTTTTTGTAATAATGACTCCTATATTAATGTCCAAATGAGATTTACAAAGTGAACAAGACACGGACTTCAAGAGTAAATAAGATTTTTTTAATTATTTTGATAAGATCAAATGGTCATCACAATTATCTAATATTCACTTATTTTGATAAGATCAAATGGTCATCACAATTATCTAATATTCACAACACTTACCCTCGATAGCTATTTATACAATAACAATCTCGTTAAAAACTTAATTAGGCTAAAACCCAGAGAAAAAATATCGAATGAAGGAAAAAAGAGTAACAATTAATTGTCAAACATTGAAGTATCAAATTGCTGCCTCGTTAAAACATTTCCATGACAAATCCAGTGGGACAAATGTGCCTCCACTCGTATCGGGTAGGGAGGACCACAATTTTGTGGTGGTCAAATATTTATTTTAAAATTTCCCAAATGCTCATAAGGATCCGTTTGATTTTCAAACTCTCGTGAAGATGATGATGAAGGGAAGTTAGTGATTTTGAACGATTTTTAGGGATTATTTCTTTCTTTATTTTATTGTCTCTTTCAAGCACTTTGAGATAAGATGAATCTCAAATAGATAACTTTTGCCTGATAAATCGAGTGCAATAAAATCACATTTCGTGATTAAAGAGTCAAAATATCAATATATTAATGTTAACATAACATGAGAGTTGTATGTAGATCACATCTCATTGTTAAGTTATATAATTTTTTACTTTTTAAGAGCCCAAAAAAAAAAAAACATTCAAAATGTTTACCAAGGGCAATAGTTCAATGTTATAATGCTTCTTGAGGAGCATGGTTCAATATTTTTTTGGAATATCAAATTTTGTACGTTATGCACTTCAGGAGCAAGTAATATTCTTTTAAAATATTAATTAATATTGTGGTTCTTTAGAAGCAAAAAAAAAAATTTTAAAATTAATATGGTCATAGTAATGAATAGTTGCAATCAAATAACAATTGTATAACGTCTAAATTATTGTGTGCATAGAACCATTATTTTAACAAAATTATAATAACCAAGAATAAGAGATTGATGGGCAATGGTTGGTCTGTGCGTGACTAGACATGCATTGACATTGTTGGGGACCGTGTAATTTGAGATCATAGAATAAAAACTAATTATATAAAAAGTAGTTACTTAGCCATGGTTGGATGGGGGTTAAAATTATATTTTTAGTAAATTTTGATAATTGTTGATAAAACGTGTGATTAAGAAATTGTGAATCCCATGAAATATATAATTAAAAATTAATTGTTAAGTTTCACCTAAATTAAAATCTAGATTCTATGAAACAAGGGCTTAATTATCTCGTATAGTTGAAAACATTGAGATAAGTAGGAAACTTTTTTTTGATTAAAGCTTGAATATTTGTAAATCTCTAAGGTTGTGTTTGATATGGTGGAAATTCCATGGAAAATGGAAACATTCAAAATGTTTACCAAGGGCAATAGTTCAATGTTCTATATATAATGCTTCTTGAGGAGCATAGTTCAATATTTTTTTGGAATATCAAATTTTGTACGTTATACACTTCAGGAGCAAATAATATTCTTTTAAAATATTAATTAATATTGTGGTTCTTTAGAGGCAAAAAAAAAATTAAAAAATTAAAAAAATTATATGGTCATAGTAATGAATAGTTGCAATCAAATAACAATTGTATAACGTCTAAATTATTGTGTGCATAGAACCATTATTTTAACAAAATTATAATAACCAAGAATAAGAGATTGATGGGCAATGGTTGGTCTATGCGTGACTAGACATGCATTGACATTGTTGGGGACCGTGTGATTTGAGATCATAGAATAAAAACTAATCTATAATATATCTAAATATCACATGGAATGAGAATCAATTTTTGGACCATTATAACCCTATATGTCAAGTACACACCCTCTATTCTTTTCAACAATTCTCAGTAAGACATTCACGTAAATGCATTCATGCATATTGATAATTATAGATTTGAGTACATTGACCTAAATAAATGCATGCACAATTTATGTAACCAATGCCAAGTACATACCCTCTATTCTTTTCAATTATTTATTCACATAATTTACATAAATGTATGCATCTTAATCTTAAACCTAAATATGTGTTTTAATTAATATTCACCTTCACGATTACAATAGAAATGCGAAAAATTTATTCATGCTCAAACTTTGTCGTCACGCTCGAGTTACGAAAATCTTCTTCATGGTCATTCCAAGTCATCAACCTCAGGTATTCACAATGCAGATTTTTTATAGCGTCACCGACAATGCTAAATATGTACTTTGTCGTGATAAGAATTTCATTTAATAAAGCTCTGGATTATATACACGACTGCTGCCCCGTCCTCTCGCCTTGACCTGCACCCACCTAAGTGCATGCTGGAAAACGAAAAACCAAACTGGAAAAGAAACAAAATATTTAGTAGCTTAGAAAGCGTTACATTCCTCGGTCACAAAAGCCAAAGAAGGAAGAGAAGGGAATAAACAAGAAATTAAATTGATGTGGTTGTATATATGAATGAGACAGAGAGTGAGAACAAAGAATTAATAAATGTAGGGGTGGTTGTGCTGGTTACATGTGGTCCCAAGTGCCAACAGTGGCTGGTTACATGTGGTCCCAAGTGCCAACAGTTTGTTTTGTTACTTTGAATTTAAGGCAAATGGAGTCCTCAAGAGTATGGATAGACATCTGCTACAGAAAGGAATAACCGACACTAAATGTTGTTTAGAAACACCTTAATAGCACAACGATTCCTATGATCAAGGTTACCATTCATCTTCATGTATGTATTCATTATCATTAATATTGAAATAATTAGCATTTATTTCCATGTATTTAGATTAACATTCGTCTTCATTTACATTCCTTTCAGATTCAAGTTACAATTCTACATTAGTTGAATTGCTGTTTTTGAAATGTACGCATCTTCATATTGTTTAACTATCTCATTGTGATTCAAAACAAGTATAGAAATGATTTGAAGCTGAACCCAAATTCCTTAAACTGTGAAGCCTGAAAATATTCATTTTTTTACTTTTCCTCTTCCACAAACGGTCAGCCTCAGATCTCCCAAGTTCTTCATGGCTTCAACTATGTGCTCTAAATCCAAGTAAGCTTCCAATTATTTAATTAATTTACGTTTAAACTGTCAATTGATTATTTTATATTTTTTAATGTGGTTTTTCTTTTATTTTTTCATCCACCCCCATCAAATTGGAAAAATTACATTTGGGTAGTTTTATGAAACCTTTGGGATAGTCTGATGATTAATTACTGAAATTTGTTATTAATAGGTTTGTAATTTTATTTTTAAATCTGGAGTGTTTTTGTTCAATTGATAATTGCATGTGCACAAGTTTAATTCATTTAATTCAATTATACTGCATATAAATCCGGTCTTTTGATTTTCTATCTCTCTTTGATGTTGTGGGGAAAAGGAAGTAAAGATGAATATAAATTTCGAATGCTAATAATGTAAATTTCTGGCATAACTTATTATATTATCTTTCTCATGTTGATAAGATTTATGGTTCTTATGTTTTGATGACATTGATAGTACTCTCATGAATTTTAAAATTGTTTGTATTTAATCCATTTTTAATATGAGCTCAGTATTTGGCTTTGTTCGAATTATTACTACAATTTGATCGTAAAGAAATTGATGAAGAAAATGTTAATTAAGAAAATAATTACAGGGGTAAAACAACCAATTTAACGCATCACTAATTATTTCAAGATAAGCAACGGTAATGAATTAAGATGGCAAGCCAATAGCATTTAATGGCAGGGAATTGAAATAAAAGTTTTTGTAATTTTCAATATTTGAATATGTCAATTTTGGGCTTTTAGTGGAATAGCCTAAAAATTGACTGAACATATCAAATTCAATCATTTGTATTCAATTATTATAGCTTGAATTATATAAGTCCGATCGAATTCTTTAGTAGTTTCCAAAAAGTAGAAAAACTCATGATGTTCTACATGTATACTTATATATAAGCATTTTTTTTGTACAAGTTCAAGTAATTTATAATTAAATAACTTGAATTGTTTCCATTCTTTAAATGCATATGAAGTATAATCTAACTTTATAACTCACTTCTCTAATCAATAACTCTTTAAATTTTCTTCATTTTCTAATATCAATTAATAGGAAGTAATTCCTTAAATATGGATAACCAAAGTAAAAAAACGAGATATTCAAGGCTCTCACAAGAACAAAGGATCAGAAAGATTCAGGTTACAAATGAATCAAAAAAGAAGAGACAAACACAAGACACAAGCAACAAGCGTAGTACCTCATCTTCCATTGAAACCAAACGACGACAAAAATTTTTGAACCAAGTTCAAGGTACTACTATTGAACTGTTAGAATGACTTGCATCTACGTCAATTCTCTTTACAAGTATATTCTATTCCAATATTAATTGTCAAACTTCATTTCATGTCGTACAGGAATAAATTTATCTGCACCATTTTGTTCTCCAATACACGAGCTCAAGAAAAAAAGTTCATGCACTTTTTGCGGCGCAACAAAATATGAGTACGAAACTCCAGCATTTTGTTATAAAAATGGTCAGGTACAAATATTTTCGACCTTCTGTTATCAAGTATTTGCATAACTTATTAGTTAAAATGTTTTCATTCAATATTTATTAGGTCCAACTTGCTGATGACAAAGTGCCAAATGAACTGTACAATTTGTTTTCTTCACAGTCCAATCAAGGAATTTTATTTAGAAAAAACTTGAGAAGGTATAATAGCATATTCTCCTTCACTTCATTCGGTGTAAATTTGGATAAAGATCTCGCTACATCAAACAAAGGAGTGTACACATTTAGAGTTCAAGGACAAATATACCATGACCTTCCAGCTCTTTTACCAGAAAATCAACCTGTATTTTTTCAATTGTATTTTTACGATGTTGATCATGAATTGCAAAACAGGATTCACATACTAAAAGATGCTGATCTTGATAAAATCATTGTTGAGCAATTGATGCAAGTTTTGCAACACAATCCGTATGCTCAATTTTTTCGTACCATAAAGGATCAATCATGCATTGAAAATATACAGATACATATTGCAACTAACGTTAATGTCGATCAACGTGTATACAATACACCGATTGTCGATCAAGTGGCTACTTTATGGATAGAAGGAAACGATAATCTTATACCTTTCGAAAGGGATATTGTTGTTCATGCACATTCTGGAAAACGGCATAAAATCCGACACTACTTCAACTGTTATGATTCACTTTAATATCCTTTGCTATTTCCAAATGGAGAGCCGGGTTGGCACCAAGACATTAAGAGAAACAGGGTTGAAAATTGTGTAATCAGCAAATTCATATGTACAATTGCAACCACCCTGAATTCTTCACAAATCAATTCTACAGAGGATATCATCATAAATGAAAGCCATGGTAAAAATTAATTTTTTCATATAGATGCATTTTTAATGTAAAATATTTAATATAAGTATTATCTAATATATATTATTATATTTTTTAACAGGAGTTCATCGAACCCAGACATCAAAAGTATCATGCCGAGAATATTATTGTTACAAGCTCCAAATTCGATCGTCGAGTAAATCAATAATTCTTTGGGCTGCACGACTGCTACAACAATATGTTGTGGACATGTATATAAAGCTCGAAACTATTAGGCTTGATTTCTATAGGACACAACAATCACGAATTCGATCAGAATTATGTCAGGGTATTGTTGACACTATAAATGTAGGTTAAACAAGAGGAGATAAAGTTGGAATAAGAATTGTCCTCCCTGCATCATTTATTGGTGGCCCACGAGACATGCGACGTCGTTATTTGGATGCTATGGCATTAGTTCAACGTTTTGGAAAGCCAGATATCTTTTTAACAATGACATGCAATTCTGAATGGAAAGAAATAAAAGACCAACTCCAAGAAGGTCAACGTCCTCAAGATAGACCCGATCTCACAACAAGGGTCTTTAGAGGAAAGTTAATGGACCTAAAAGATCAAATATTGAAGAAAGAGATTCTTGGAAAAGTTGCAGCTTATGTTTATGTNCACAACAAGGGTCTTTAGAGGAAAGTTAATGGACCTAAAAGATCAAATATTGAAGAAAGAGATTCTTGGGAAAGTTGCAGCTTATGTTTATGTGATAGAATTTCAGAAAAGAGGACTTCCACACGCTCACATGTTAATTATATTGAAAAGTGGTTACAAAATCACAAATTTTGACTAATATGACAAATATGTGCAAGCAGAAATTCCAGACAAAGAAACGAATTTTCCTCTTTATGAAGTTGTTGTCAAACATATGCTACATGGACCCTGTGGAGAACAACACAAAAAATGTCCTTGCATGGTAAACGGAACATGTCGATTCCATTATCCAAGACAATTCTCCTCGAAAACAATGCAAGGAAATGATGCATAACCAATATATAGAAGAAGAAATAATGGAAACAAGGTAAATACAATTAT
>CAIGRN010153638.1:0-28336 GCA_903798345.1 Fraxinus anomala
CTCTCAATAAAATATTTTTAAATGTGAATTCAAAATTTTTTCATATTTTTTATTTACACATTCTCTAAAAAATTACTATTATAAAATTTATTCTCTCAAAAAAATAGAACTATAAGTTAGAGCTGAGCGATTGTCTTGACTTGAAAATGGAAACGGGTACTTGAATACCCAGTTCAAATTATTTCATCATACCCAGTTCAAAAATTAAAATAAATAAAAATTACATGACGTTTTTACAAAGAAGTAATACTTTTTTATTTTTAATAAAATTTATTTATTTGAAAATTAGTGCTTAAGTTGCTGATAAAATATTTTTAATATAGATTGATGTAAATTTATTTATGTGAAAATTTACTTATCCTTTGTTTGATCCCAATTATTTTCAAAATACATTTTTCTCTCTTTTATATTTAACCACACATTCTTCAATAAAATAATATTATACTCAAATCCAAAACTTTTCTTTATTTTTAACCACATATTCTCTATAAAAATATTATTTCAAAATGCAATCTTTCCAAAATAAAAAAAAGAGGCTCAAACAGGCACTTATAAATTATAAATGATGTTTAAACTTAGCCAAAAAAATGCTTAAAGCTTAAAATGTGAAAATGTAATTTTTAAAAAATATACTTTTTTGTTAGTTAAAATTACAAATAAATAAGATGCTTCGAAAGTAATCATTTTTTGTTTAGATAAGTAAAAAAAATTTATTTATATGCAAGTAATTTGTCTATAAATGCTTAAGTACAAAAAGAATACCTAAACTAGCAAACATATTTTTTAGTAGTTTTAGGTCAAACTTTGTCATGTTTGATGGATATTATTGAGGAAAGAGTATATTTTAAATAGTGATATGATGAGAAATATGTGATTAAAAAGTAAGAAAAAGTTATTGATATGATGAAAAATAATGTTTTATTGAAGAATGTGTGATTGAAAATGAGTTATGGAATAATGTATTTTGAAAGAATGTGCGTCAAACAGGGGCGTAATATACTAAATTTTAGGGTATTTATGTTCTTTAATATTTCTCTTTGATGTGCATAATACTACTATACACTGTAAAAAATTTCTATAGTTTTTGTGAGTTGGAATTAGGTTAACCTACATTATAATGAACTTGAGTTTTGGCAACAATGATTGATAGAGGCCCTCCAACAACAGCAACATGGATTATAAGTTTTACCAAAATTATTAAAATGAAGTTTAGGATGAAGAGTCAATCAATGAATCATATTATGTTTGTTAAACCAGTTTTGGATGGGAATTAGCATTATGACAAACAACTTAGAGACAAAGCCAAGCCACCAAATCCTTTTCTAAAGGATAAGAATAAGCAAAGTTGCCATTTTCACTTTATGTTCTATCATTTTACGCTTCATTAAGCACTAAAAAATTTATTTGTGCATTATATACGACAAGATCGTGAGTAGTTAAACGTCACATTATGTACTCGAAAGGGGTCAAATTCTTGAAAACATAGATATTTATGCTATTCAGTTCAATTCTTTCGACCCTTTAGAAAATTGTGTATAAATTGTAAAATAGTTTGTGGGTCTTACTTGAAAAGTTATTTTTCTAGCTTCAACAATTTGTAACATGCGCTTCGATATTTTTGAATCATTATACAAGCAAGTTTGTGCATGTAACCTTTGCATCTATTACATCCTATAACTAAACCAAAAACTCCATTGGGCTCAATTTTGAAAATATATGAACTCTGATTTTCCTACTGTAACGTGTATTTGGTGTCATTATTCTTCGACTTGATTCAATTATTTATAACATATTNTTCGACTTGATTCAATTATTTATAATATATTAAATATCACATAAAGTAAGAATCATTTTTTTTAGACGATTATAACTCTACTAAAATTCAATTATTTTAATAATACATTACTTTTCGTTTTTCAGTATGTATTTAATTTTTCTTTTTTCAATATTATTTAATTTACAAACTTTAATAAATACTACAAACCTTGTTCATGTATGTATAAACGGTAATAAATACTACAAAATCATTGTTAATGCATGTATTTCCCTGTTATTAATTTTCAATTAATTAATATTCACGTTCATTTACTTAATATTAATTAGAATTTCACATTCAAGAATGCAGTTCACTATTCAAATCCATATAAGCTAATTAGCATCCAGTTTCACGTAATTAGAAATTAAATTGTATTCATTTAGTATAAATTATTTAACATTCATTAGCATGTATATATGTCTTGGTATCAATTCTAAAGTAATTAATATTCACGTTAATTCATGTATTGTATTTGTCATTCATCTTCATTTCTGCATTTAACTGCAATTCTAATACTCACATTCAAACATGCATTTTATTATTTATGTGCAAGTATTATAATTAATATTTATTTTCAGAGACTTGCATTTTTATCATATTTAAATCAAAAGAGTAATTTGAGGGTCAAATATTACTTTTATAGTACTTATAAAACATTTTAGAATAACGTACAACGCATATTCAACTCTGATCAGTCTTATCAAATAGCAGAGAAACCTTTGAATTCTTGATGGTAGTATTAACTAACTTCTCCCGTAAATCACACAACACTAATTTACCATAAAAAAGCAATGGTCGTCTTTTTAACAAACCAACCATTCATATGATTAGGTTGAAAAGAGAAAAAAATACTATCCAACTACAAATGAAATCTACATTATGTTTCAATCATGTAAATTTAACACTTGTTTGGTGGGAATCAATATCAAATTTGTAATAATTTTTGATAAAAAATGATGAAATATGTGATTGAAAAGTTATTAATTTTACGAAATATGTGGTTAAAATTAATTGTTGAATTACATTAAAATCTAAATTTTAATCCCTACCAAACATGAAATTAGATCACTATTTCCTATGCTTGATCGCCCACCAAGCATGGGCAATAGTGAGATTAGATAATGGGTGAGTTTAAGATCCCGTACCAACTTTCACAAATATGTATTAGCATGAATCTAGCTTAGACATCAAAAAAATTAAAATTAGCAAAATAAATTATTTGTGTTAATCTATTCGGTTCATCAATAAATTTATTAGAAGATTCAGTATAAAATTTAAGAATTGCAAAATGCTTTGTTAATGTTAGTTTACTCCATCTTCATAACTCGTACTATTGAGATTGTATCGATATCATGAGGTACGACTATTTGTAATGTGTACCTGCAAATTTCCTTTCAATCACCTTTGCAAATTGTAAATTTTTATCTACTTTTAAATGAAACGGCGTATATTGTTTAAATGTTTCATCTGGGCAAAATGTACATTGAAATTCAAAACTATCGTTTAACAACAAATCATGGTGTACACGTGTTTGACGCCAACCCACCATGAACACGTGGCAGCTAGAGGAGACCTTAAACACTATTCTGTGCAAAAGATAGAAAACTAGAGGACCATGGCATGTCGACAAGGTCATATGTTGATGTAGCCGAGTAAGAAGAGACGCCTACCTGTATCAATACATATAATGTTGTAACTAATATAACTTTCACCTCTTTGCACAAGTTAACTAACACGTGTACACACACAAAAATGTTGTGTCCATAACTAGAGGCAATTCAATAAATATTGGATCAAGACAATCAGTGATTCAAATGAAATTACTTATAACAATATTTTCAATGATCATCAGAACATTTTCATTAACAATTATCAATCGTAATTTCGTTAGCGATGTTATCGATGCTTTGTTCGCTGACCACCATCGGACAAGTCGTCGATGTCACAAACAAAAGCTTATTCGTTCTTTGCTTTAAAAAAAATATATTATGTTTATAACTTTAGTTCTCATTTATAGTCTTATCGTTGTATAAGTTTTTTAACTATTATTTTATTTTCTAATGGAATTCACCAGCGTTAATATTTATATTTTATATATTTTTACTTTAATAATTTGTAGAATTTCCCACAGCCGAAGAGGGATGTTTGTCAGTTGCCGAAGTCCCAATGGCTAAGGCTATTGGAGTGGTCCCATTTGCGGCGACGAGTGGCTGCAGGACCTGACAGCAACCCAACACCACAATTCGAGCACATTGATCCAACTGCCGACCCCATGAGGTCGAGGGAAAATGTCTTTCTCGCACCAATCCTTCGAGGCAGCGGGCCAAAGCCTTTTTCTATTTTCCTTTCGCTTGTAATGCACTTTTTCTATTAAGTAGGAATTTTTGTTCAAGTCTTGGTGTTCTTAATTCCACTTTCCTTTGCCAATGAGTAAATTTTGATTGATTTGTTCTCATGGTTGGAAATGGCGAACTCCGTTGTACTCATGGTCGTATGTGGGCCCAAGCGGCCCAAATGGCCTAGATGTCCACACAATGGTTTGGGCATCTGCCCCTGATGGTGGTTCGAGGGTCTGGGCCATTCTAAGAGTATCTGTTTCTTTTACATTTTGAGAAGGCCATTGTTGTGAATAAAGAATAAGTTAAGCTTATGTGATGAATGCTAACTTTGACGTGGCCGTTTAGAAAATGTGGCCGAACTTTTTTTTTTGGGGTTAAATTCATCAATAACTATCATAATATTATATTGGCCACCTAATTTAATTTTATCTCACCATGACCATCCAACTTCATACTCAGTGTAGCAATGACCACCCAATTTGATTTTATTTCATTATGATCGCCTAACTTCATACTTAGTTTCAATCAAGCCACCAGATTTCACTATGTTTCACTATGGTCGACCCAAAATTTTTGAAAATGCATGTTTAAAAAGTTAAATTTACAATGTAAAATTCAAAATGTATTTTTGACTTTTGAGTGTTTTTCAATGAAAAAAAAAAAGTTTAAATAAATTTTTAAAATTAAAAATTGTAAAAAACAAAATTGTAAAAAAATAAAAAATTGCTCAAACTCCTATTAATAACTTAAATTTTCAATTTACATCATTAATTTTATTTTTTATTTCCTATATTTTGACGAGTGAAAATTTTATTTTACTTTTGTAGCAAGAATAAAATATTATAAGATTCACAAATTTCAAAATGTATATACTACTTAATAGCATATCAACATAAAATTGTTATATTTTATTGAATAATCAAATTTTATTGAATAAAATGTCATAAAATAAATTTTCAAAATTTCAAACTAAACACGTTTTTCAATTTTTATGACAAATCAAACACATTTTCATAATTTTTTAAAAAAGCCTCATAATATATATTTTTTTAAAAAAATTTAACAAACGGGCCCCTGAGATTCTGCTTTTTGGTCACGAGATTTCTTAGGATTGTGGTAAAAGCTTAAAGGGATAGATATTGAAAGTACATCTGCTAAGCATAATCCTTGGTTGTACACTGATAAATATCATTTGTCCTCTGTGCTGTCATATAATTGGCAGGCCAGAGACAACCAGTCAAGGTCTAATGAAAAATTCCAAATTCCAGCTTGAATTCTGCAGTGTTTGTGCTGTTGAATGACCAACAAATATCTACAAGAAAAAGTGTACATAATTTGGCCACATGATGATATCTATAATGGACAAGATTTGACTGTTGATATAAAAGTGTGAAATTCAAATTAAAGATGGGATTCATTACCACGTGTAATTATGGACACCATTATATACAAAATTATGTACGTATAGCACTTCCTATTAAAAACCATGTTTTCCTAATGACTATAGACACTAATATGAAAAATTTAGAGCCCGGGCATTCAACATATTCAAAATCGAAGTAGAACCTCGTCGTTCAATCTTTGAGTGAAAAGATCGTCAACGATTTCCATCCTTTCGGAGGTCAAATTATATGGGCGTCCTAACGAAAAGACAAGGATATAATGTTTTTTCTAAACAAAAACCTGACCCGGGGGCAGAAATCGTCTATTGGAGACCAATTGCTACAAATTGAGTGCAACTGATCCCTCGTAATCCATGGCATGGCTTTCTCCGGAACTACAGAGCAGGCCAAGAGCATATGCTGCTAAACTAGAAAGTGTAATTTTCCAAACCAAGATATATTTTAAGAAATTCAGCATCAATACTATAGGATAGTGGTTGGGATAATTCTGGTTGAACAGGCCACCGCAGGCGCCACGTCACCCCCCGTTTGAATATTACACTAGCAGGGTCACATGTTTCCCTTTTGGTAACCTATCTCGTGTGGTGGTGTCTTCCTGCTCATTATTTAGTGGATATAATTATGAAGCTTTTTGGAATTTGTGTTAATTAGGCAACTTCAAATGGTAGATACCAGATGCTCTTTTTCCAATATGATAACAGGCTAAAAAATCATCTTGAAATACATTGCTTAAAAAGTACTGCAATACATGTACACTAAGCTAATCATGAATCATAGGTATAAACTGATTATAACCACTCAAGTCACTTTTTATCTATACATTTAGAGAGATTCACAAGCACACCAACTTATTCACCGCTCATTTCTATCTATTTATAAACACTTCCCAAACATTATCTAATCATACAACAGTCAAGATTTTCTTCAGGTATAACTTTTGTGCATATAGAAATACTTCACAAAAGCAACCACCATCAAGACCATCCATTATACAAGACAATGCAAGGCAAATCTAATATATTTATGCATGAAGATTCTGGTGTTCTGGTTGGATAAAATGAAAAGAAAAGGTTGTACAGTAGAAATCCAGACAAATATATGGACAACATATTTGCAACAATTTGCAGCATTAAATAATTAGAGATGAGCTGGGAACCATTTTATAGAGAATAACATATTGACACAAACAATAGAGTTGTAAATTAAAGAAACTAGGCAAGTTACTAAAATGTAAGTCTCCTCAAAGTCTACCCGTCAATTCAATCACAGCATCTTCCACAAGCTCTTCTAGCAACTTCCCTTCAATTTCCTTTCCTAAATTATCAATCTCCAGTCTCAAATGATCAGTCCAACCCTTCCCCACCACCTCCTTTCTTACCACATACTCAACCACCAAGCAGTCGTCCCCACAATCGACCAAAACACATCTGGCGTCACCAGAAAACCATATTTTCATCCTGGCCCACACCTGGTCCACCATCATCAATGATGCATCCTCCAATGAGCTACTACTGGCCCCAATGCATGGAATGGCTCTTTGGCATGAAGCCGATCCATATCCTACAATGTCCACTAATGCTGCGTTCACACAATCAAACACAAGTTTACGGGTCGATCTCTTTCGCCTTCGCTCAGCCTCATGTAGTGTCTCTTTCTCATTTAAATCTATGTACTTGTCTCTTAATGATGGGTTCAATGGGCTCTCTGGTGAGTGCCATCTAGCCAAAAATGAGTCAGGTTGCTCCTCAACATCAAGTCCAGCCACTGAAAATAGTGTCTGAACAAAGAAAAACCATTCTTCTTCCTCTGCTCCAGGGGAGGGTAAGGATGGTTTTAAGGGATATGATGATGCTGTATCCATAACCAAATCATTTGACGGTAGAGTCCGGGCAATAGATCCTATGGGTGGTGATTTATCAATCAAATTTGATCTAACAGGACGAAATGGCAACTCAAGCCCTGTTTTTTTCCAAAATGAAAAGTAAATAAACTAAATGAAACAACACATCAAAAAATAACATGGACATGTGAACCAGACAACAAGCTTTACCATGACAGCCAGGCTTGATAAAACGTGAGGACTCCAGCGCTGTATGTTCATCTTCTTCAAAATTTGGATCTAGGACTGATATTGGACTAGGATGGTCCTGGTTCTCACTTGGGTTTACACGTGCAACAGGTTTTGTCACAGAGAGTCCACTCTGAAAAGGTAGAAAACTGTTAATGATGTCCTAAGTTTTCCCGGTTCATGATAATATGAACACATGTTAGTGAAATTACTACTATTTCAAGCTAAAGAAATCATCGATCAGGAAACAACCCTATGGAAAGCAGAAGAAAACACGTAATCAGAACTCAACATGCATCCCTTTCATCCTTCGGATATGACTCTACAACTTCTTTCCGATTAAGAAAATCTGAATTATTATCTATTCCTATCATCTGGTGGATTACCATCTTTGTAACTATTGTTCATCATAATCTTATAGGGTAGTACAAATTATTGGTCACGGCAACTGGTAATATATACCTAAATATTCATCAACCTAAACATTGTCTTGGTGGAAGCTGTAAAAGCACTTTTGAAGGCCATCCTGTTTGAGAATGTAGAAAGTACGAGAATGCGAAGGTCAACAAAAGCACTTAGATAGTTGTAAGCATTTCGTAAGGAGAAAAAATAATCAATCATATCAAAACAGCGAGAACAGAAGCTTTTCATGTTACTGATTCACCCGTATTCACCATATCAAAGCATACATCAAGTAACAGACAAAAAAATTCAAAGGAAAGAGGGGACATAGCCAACCACGAAGATTGTAAAATTACCTCAGGAGATGTCATGCCCTGCTGGCCAATTAAATTTGGGCGAGCTGCTTTAATTGATGGATCCTTCTCAACAGGCGACAGACGTTCAGGCCCTTCCTCACTAAGTCGTTCACCTCTATCTTTGCCTACTTGCCCAGGATGTATTCCTGAGGAGCGAGATTCATCTTTGCATTCAGATTTATTTTTACTAGGTTTGTTGTTTCTTGAGAAAAACAAACTTGAAACCTTTACTTTGAATGATGATTTTCCAATTCTTGTCTTTGTGGCTTCCTTAAAAACCTCTGGTTTGCCTCCATCTGGATCTGGAATGTCTACATTGAGCCTGGTGCCAACCTCAGCAGAATATACAGGGACAGATTTTGACCTTGAGAGATTCCTAGGAGAATTATCAAGATTTTCATCCTTTGTCTGCTCACTAACAAAGAGAGAGTCAGAATTCCTAGGTTCTTCACTAGTACTACCTAGTTCTTTTGACGTTCCAGCCTTCTTTGTCTCAGAAAGAGCAAGCATTTCACCCAATGTGCTTGAGCTTCTCCGCACAGGTCTTTGTTCTTGAAAGCTACCATTAGATGTCATCATTGCCCATCTTTCAGAGAGACGCCTCTTTGCTTCTCTACAAACCGATGACTCTGGAGAATATGATACATGGCTAAATGAGGACGAGTAAGGGCTACCAAACCTATTAACATAATCCCAAGAGTGCCTAGATACAGGTGATATGACTTCTGAATCACTGAGATTACCGTCTGCATATTCAATTTCCGATTTATTAAATGAACTTTCATCCCCGACATATCCATTGGAGAACACAGAAGAAAGCAAGGTTTCATCTCTGTAGCACATTTCACGCATCTTCTGTGTGATTGCTTTTGCGACTTCTTTTGATTCTTGTTTCTCGTCATCTTCTACATCCCCAAAAAAGTCTTCACCGTGTAATATCCTTGGTGATTCCAATTGTGGAGAATCAACAGCCTTTATATCTTGTGGTCTCACTGAGCTTGGCTTCAGAACTACTATTCGAGTTGGTTGAGTGGGAGTTTCGTTAATCCTCCGTCCTGACGGTGGGGAACATCCCAGATGGCTTTTTTCCAATTCATTCAACTGTCCCACATATGCACCTCTCTTCACCTGTTTTCCATCTTTATTCCCAACTGCAGCAAAGTTGTTACTGTCTACCATCTTTGAAGGTCTAAGAATGGTAATTCGCTTCGTCTCAGAAGGTGGGATACACTGCAGATTGTAAAGATTCTGTGAAAACATTGAATTTGGTTCTTGCAGACACCTAAGAAATAAGTCTTTATTGGAATTCAAAACTTCTAAGGCATCGTGGAATTGCTTTGACTGGCGGAGTTTTTCATCCATAGACAGGCGTTTTGCTTCAACAAACTTCTGGCGAACGAGAGCCATCTTCTTGTCATTTGAAGTTTCATTATACTTTCCCTTTTGGGGTGATTTATCCCACAAATAACTAGTTTTCTGGGATTTCTTCCGTATTTCATAAACATCACTGCATTCATTTGGCTCTATATATTCAAAGAATTCATTCTGTTGCTCCCAATAACTCACTGGTATATCTGAATGACTTGGAGGATGACCTCTAAAATGGCTTTGTTGTGCAGCTGAATCAGGTTCCTGGCGTGGAAGGGCATCAAGACCCATCAACTTAGCAACAACATTAGGCGGACCGTGTTTGGAATCTACTTCTTTGGACATTTCTTGGGCAATGAGCATCTTTATGGGCGTTGTATTAGATTTTCTGTTTGAACCAGTCCTGTAGATTTCAGGCACAATCTGCACATCTCACACCAATGCACAATATAATTAAATATCGAAGAAAATTAGCAAAATGTTTGGGGGATAAACTACACTCTTAACTTAGTAATATAAATAGAAATATACCTCTTTGTCCTCTATTTGGTAATTAGATGGAGTCATTGACGCTTCATCTGCTCGGCTTCTTGAGAGTGGCGAACCTGTGGATAGTTAATATTGTGTCACAATGCAACCTTTCTATTGTGGAATTTATAATTAACAGAATAACAAACTTCCCAACCTTCAATCTTTAGAGGAAGCAAGAGACAGAACAAGGGAAACTATAACGAAGAAAAACAAGTTCACATACCAGAAGTAACATAAGGTCATTAAGAATTTGGACTCAAAAAATTTCCAAAAGAATTAAGATGTGTATTAGAAAACAATCAAATAACCAACCAGAAGAATTTTCAAAAACATGTTCCATAGCAGAATACAAACCAGAATTACTCAACAATGTCCTCTAAACTTTATTACTCTCACTGTGAAATTTGTTAATACATATAACCCAGAATTGGTGAAATTTTATGGTATTGAACATCGATATTTCTCATAAATGGTCTAATTCTGCAAGGAAAGTATAAACATGTTATGCAAGAAAAAAGAAAAAAAAAAAGAGTAAGCACCATCTCGATGTGGTTTATCAGTGAGCAGCCTGTTTCCAGCCACCGCACCATTCAGGTCAAATAAGTTCACCATTCTTCCCAGGCATCCTGGAGAAGTTTTCTCAAAACTGCGATTTTTCCCATTCTGATGAATCCCGTTCATTTCAGTACCTTGTATGGCACACACCACTGAAATAATGACAAAAAAACATAATTAATAAAATAAAGAGAAAGTGGGAATAAAACAAGGTAAATTGCAGTTTTCAACTCTAAAAATAGTAAGGTATGCAACCATAGGAAGTGTAAATTAGCTGTTTCGCAGTTGAAAGAAGCTGCTTTTGCAAAGAACCCCAATCCCCCAGATAAACAGCCAAACTCATAAATAAATAAATGAAAACCAAAATGGAAAACTGAAATCACCCAGGACTGGCAATGAAAAGGAAGAACAAATCAAAGTTTTGCTCTTTCATACCAAAAAATTATCTTCACAGATGAAAATTCAAACCACATGTACAAGAGAGTGAAAAGAGAGAGGGAGGATGAGAATGAGACGAAAAGACAGCTATCCTGAGGAGTCCATCACTGTACACAGCAAAATAATTGCCTAGATTTAAGTGAAAAAGGAAAGACTAACAAAGACAAGACCTCTGTTTGCACACTGCACTGTTAATGCAATTTTCAGTATATTCCCATGAAACCTTAGCATCAATCAATTACATTCCTGAACAAACTCCAAGTCCATCGAAATAAATGCAATTAAACTTAGCGTGATAAACAAGATATAGATTTTCTTAAATTAACAGCAAAAAAATAAGGATTTTAAAAATTCAGAATCTCGTACTTTTTTCCACCGACCTAAAGAGCTCAGATATTTGAACCCAAATTCAGTATACATAACATACACGTGTATGTATAGTTAAATTAGTACAGTTTCAATTTAGCAGTCATAAAGTTAAGATTAAATTGCAGCTTTTTAAAGCCTTTGGCAAAAATAATTGAACTTTTAACTTTATATCTAGAACAAAAAGGCCATATCTTTATTCAAGAAACCATTGCAGAAAAGCTGCAACAACAGTAGACACAAAAAGCAATTTAATAAAAGGAATCAGATTCGATTCATTTCATTACCTTTCCAACGCGAGATCGAAGAGCCGTAACAGAAAAGCAGGATCCGTAACGAAAAGCACTGCAGAGACTCCAAAAATTCTCACAAAAATTTCGCAATGCCAACCCCTTACAATGTGCGCATACAAACACTCCACGGATTTTTCTACTTCCTTTTCCACACCGTCAAATTCAGAAATGTAGCTTTTAGATAATATAATAAAGAGGAGCTCGAGTCGGATAGCAGAAATAGCGTAGGCTGACAGGTCGCCAGAATTAGAAATTTCCGGCGACGTTAATGCCAGAGAAGTGCCGGATTTTTAGAGAGAGAGAGAGAGTATTTTGTTTCACAGTGAGCTTTGCTTCCTTCTTCTCTACCGACTCTCTGTCGGACTCGACAAAGTTTCATTTATTCTGATTTATTTATCGGTTTCGATTACGTATATGGAAAGAGGTGCAAATTTGGATATTAAAAAAAAAACATGTAAATCATAAATTTTTGTTTTTTTTGCTGAATGGTCCTTCTACCTTAGTATCGTTTTCATTGGACCCACAAATTTGCAGAGGGGACTAATTAATAAGTTTCTTATTTTTTTTGTCCTTAGATTTTTTTCAATATTGAGAGTGCATTTATTGTAATGTGATCATTATGAATTAAATTCTTCAATAAATTTTTAACATGAATTATGTGGATTATTAATACAAAGTGAAATTTGATTTGATTTGTTTTTATTGTAATGTGATCGTATGCAATAAATTTGTTTCCGTAGCTTTTAATTCGTAGAATTTTCGTACGATTCAAACAAATTCTTTATTTGACGGTCTTTTTGTTACTCCTTTATTTTTCTTTTCCTTTAATTTTATCTTGCTTAATTCACGATTTGATAACTCTCAAATCATTTTTGAAATAAATATTTCAAAATTTGAACTCGAGATACTATTCGTGTACAATCTAAAATGCTCTATTTTTTATGTATCACATGTGAATTTGGTGGTGGTTAAATTGCTTGATTTGTTTCCCTTAAGAGTTATAGTTTTTATAAAAGACAGATCACTATTAGTACTTTTTTATTTGCTTTGATTTGATAATGACAATTTTGAATAGTGTATTGATGGGAAATATGTGTTAAAAAATAAAGAAAAATTTAGAGTTTACGTGTAATATTATTTTATTGAATAATGTGTGATTGAAATGTGGTCAAAACATTATTCAAGAATGGGGCTCAAACAAAGGCTAAACAAACCTTTCATCTATTCAATCTTTTGACCATATCGATCACCGCATAAGTAGAAATGGTTTGAAGTCCTCCTGCAAAAGTACGAGTTTTGAAGTGGGTGACTACCATGTTCTTTAAATTTGATGCGAGTGACCGTCGTGTCCTCGAAACTTGAAGTGATAGTTGTATTATCGAACTTGAGAGGTCGAAATGCTTTTACATACGTGATACGACACTCATTTCTATCAGTTGTAAAAATTTTAATGGAACATCAAGTTCTTCTTTAATACACAACATTAGTCTAACGTCGAATAGAGCACCTTTCTTGATTGTCCTACATTGAGCTAAGCGCCTTGATATTGTGCTTTGCCGAGTACCCTTCTATTTTGAGCCTGACCTCTCGACCAAATTTTAATTCTGATCTTGAATACTATGTAACTTTCGCTTACAATCGGAAGGATGTACATTCGTTAGATGCAGGGGCTCGTATGCAAAGGTAGAATATTGTCGCTGCACAAGTATAATAAATAAAGAGACTTTATTATAATACAATTAACAAAATTAATCACCTTATAATGAGGGTTTTGGCATCACTTTCTTTACTCGAAGTTTTGTCCTTGTCTGTGGGCACTCGACAACCCGGTATTAACGGTTGAATTTTTACTTAATTCGATTTGACAATGACATTAAAACAACTTATTTTTCGTGGTTAATTACGAAAATGACCTTTTAAACACACTTGTTATCAATCGCAGGTAAGAATCATTGGAAATATTAGGGAATAAGGGACCCTACCTCCAACTACCGTTGGCCTTCTTTGTCAATGTTAATTAGAGGACCAAAAATCAGCACGTTTAATGTGACACGTCGGATCCAAATGCATGATCATGAAGATTTAATCCTTATTTTTATTAGAATATAAACTTGTACATTACCATAATAATAATAATGATAATCCCCAAAGTCAACTATTTCTTTCATCAATATAAACCTCGTTCGATTTTATTAAAAATCAAAATTTTAGTAGATTTTGCCATAAATTAATGAAATGCGTAGCTAAAAAGTTGTGAATTTTATGAAATTTGCAGTTGAAAATAAGTTTGAGAAAAAAAAAATTTTAATGGGAACCAAATATGGATTTAGTTTGAATAATTTTTTGCTATTTTTAAATTATAATCCATTTTTCTTCTTTTTCTCATCAACCACACATTCTCCAATAAAAATGATATTACACGTAAATCTAAATTTTTTTTCTTTTTTAACCGCATATTTTTCAAAAAATAACCTCAAACGGGGCAATGTAATAGTATAGAATCTAAGTATTGCGATTGATTTCAAATTAATCATACAAACAATTCATATACAACTTACTTATAGCTTCTGTTTGATGGAGATTAAAATCAATTTTTTTAGTAAATTTTTGTAAGAGTTGATAAAATATGTGATTGGAAAATTGTGGTCTTATGAAATATTTGGCTAAAATTAATTGTTGACTTTATTTTAAATTAAAATTTTAATTTTAATTTCCACCAAACATGACTTTATTATGCAAACAATTTAAAACGTAGTGCAAAAAAGCGGGAAAGTAGGAATGTATTTAATAAGCTAAATTGAATGGTATATAAAAGAATAACATTGACAAAATATGTCCATCCCGCCTAACCTATCAAACTTGTTCCAAGCAATAATTAACGAGCTTCCAAGCTGATTATAGCCTTATGATGTTACCTAACACCTAACAAAATCTAATATAAATTAGAAATATGGTTTTTCCTATTATGTTAATTTTAAGCACGCTCAATAGTCAACCTCACTCACTATAAAAAATAATAATAATAAAAAAATTATATGCCATCTTTGGATCCATTTTAATTTGGTTTTGGATGAAATACATGTAATTTAGAATAAATATTTTTTTAAAGAATGTGTTGTTAAAAAATAAAAAATAAAAATTAAATTTACGTGTAATAATATTTTATAAATAACTTTGTAATTAAAATGAATTTTGAAAAAATATATTTTAAAAATAATAAAGTCCAAACATGGACTAAATAAAAATAAAAACAAATTTTCTCAAAACTACTAAAAAATGAGAACATCACCAATCAAGATTGAAATCATTTTTCTTTCAAAAATGGAATTAATTAACAATTGAATATTAACCTTTAATACTAGAATTGTAGAGGCCAATCCGGCAGAATTGGACCTCTCCAAAAATTAGTGTATGCCACTGATTGCAGCGGACACACGGTATTCTTTAGTAAAAGGCGAAAGAATAGTTCGCTTTGTGTCCACTGCGTGGCTGCATAAAATTTAAAAGAGTCACAATGGGCTTTTTAAAGTAGTTTACATCTCGGTTAGCTTTAGTCATCTTTCGATGTGGGATTTGTTTAGTTCGTTTCCTCAGCCTCCACCCCTTTCTTTAATTGTTCTGCTTCTCCAAGGCATATCATAGCCTAAATCCTGATTCCAACATTATCATGTGTAAACAAAGAGGTATGCTTTCTTTATTAGATTTCTACAAAATGCTTTGGACATTGAATAGATAACATTGATTTCAAATCATTTTCCAATTTCTCCAATTCTAAATTCTAAATCCGTATGTTTTGATCACAGTGTAAGTTGAACTTTTATAATCCTAATGTTTAGGAAAAGAACAGGCTAAAATTACAGATTACTTACACTGGAGATGCAGGAGAGACCTTGGCCAATTGCTTTTGTTCATCTAACCACCAGTTATCGATGACACAAAGTTCATGAATACATAGATGATATCAGAGAAGGGAGGTTGGGCAAGGAAAGAGTTGGAGAAACTTTCTTCCCAATCCCTTACTTGGACCACTCGGTGGCAAAAACAGGCGATAACTGCCACAGCCCTTTCTGTTTGGAAGTCCGTTCCTTCGTCTCTTCACTCTCTTCAAACTCAGAGACAAGTGAATTTCCATCTGTAGCAACGGGACAACAAGCACCCCTCTTTCCATGAGGCCCTTGATAAAAGGTTCACTGAGTTTGAAAGGCTCAGTAATGAAAGTTGCAGGACCAGCAAGAATGACAAGACAAGCAATTCCTCCAAAAGCACTGACGGGAAGAATTTTCTTCTCATCTATACGAAGCTTAAGGTTTGAGAGATTTTCCTCTCTTGAAAGTTTAGCCGACTGAGCATTTTTTGAAATGTTTTCTCTGTAATAAATAAATGCAAAAATAGAGAATGCTCCAAAATCTATGCCAAGACCCTTGAAGATGTCAGGAACTGCAGCTGCTCTTGTTGAATTGGCCAGTGCCCCAATTAATTGTGCGAAAGCTATTAGTCCTCCAAGAGAAGCACTTGCAATGAAAGTAATATAAAAGAACATCCGGACAGATCGAAAGGGAGAAAGAACTTCACTTCATATTTTTGGCTGTAGAACGAAATAACAAATAAAATGATGATTACAAGGTTGCTTCAATTGTAAAGCAGAACCAGATTGCAAAAGTGTTTGGACAAAAAGAGTTAGCTAAGACACTGAACAGTGGTTAATTACATTGTCATAAACATGTTAGCAGTACTTTGTGCACTTTTCAGAATTATCTCAAAATAGGGAAGTGGCAAAATACTATACATCATCAGATAATCTCAACTGAAATCTTAAGCATTTTTGGGAAAACCCTGATGCTATCAATGAAACAATCTATTTGCTATAAAGTTTTGGGAGATAATCATTCTCAAAAGCAGCAATAAGCTGGATGGAAATCAGCTGCAGGATCCTACATTCTTCCTTATTTATCCCCGATAATGGACATCCACACGACAAATGGTACATGGAATTTTTGCGAAGTTGTTCTAGTTAAAAGATGACGAAATGGCTCATCACAGAAAGTTCAGTCATGGCTTTTCACCGTCGCCTGTGTTCATCACTTCGGTCTTATGAATGATGTGGGTTTACACTTTCACGTACAGCCACGGTGTTTACATACCCAAAGGTTCATAATACTATTTCCAGATTTTAAGTTTTAAACGTCTTATAATAGGTATGGGTATTATTTTTTTGATCAGTCGAAGTATTGAGAAAGAATTATACTTCTTGTACACTTGTAGTTGACACCATTTTTGACATTCCGTTTATGTGTCAAAAATCTAGTCATTGTTTGAGAAAAGTGTTGTTAAAATTAAAGTATAAAAACTTGTCAATTCATATAATGTCAAACTTATTGTAAAACATAATGTACATATAACATTATTGATTGAGAAATTTTATTAATCAAAAGTAACTCAAAAATTATTTGAAATTAAAGAGTTATAGTATTTAAATAAAGGGACGGCAACAAAAGGGGAGAGACCACTCTTGTCAAGATTTTTGGAAGATGAGGCAAGACGTTTACTTAAGGTGTCAACAAACTTTCATATTGAACTATAAAAATATTACAAGTTTCACAAACTTACAAAAACGTTACTCATATGTCATTCGATCATTCACTCACTGACCTAGTCCGTTAACTTTTAAAACGATGAATGAAGGAGTAGTGAATAGGATAATATTTTAGTAAGTTTAAAGACAAATCAAAAAGGTTTTGAAGTTCAACGACAATTGAAAAACATTTAAGAAAAAGTCATTAGCAGCTCAAAGAACTTTTGAAGTTCAATTGTAATTGAGAAACATTTTAGGAAGTTCAGTGAGAATTGGGATGCTTATTTCATGTATGTGAGAACTAGTATTACACTGATTCAAGAGACAACTTTGCTCCTTTTTTTTGTTAGAGACCAACTTACTATTACCTCAATTGGTTGGGGACCAACAGTGAAAATTTCCCTTCCCAATTAACATCACACACGTCCATTTTCAATCCAGTCTCCAACCAACCTAGAAAAATATCACCCTTAAAAGGACAAAAAAGTACAAGTAAAAATAGCCACAAAAAAGGGAGAAAAGTCCAAAAGAATTTCCAATTCAATACCATCTTCTTCACAGAGTTTCAATCACCTCTATATCATCATCAGTCTGCAGCCAGGGAAATCACATACTCACGTCCTGCCTGATTCTAAACCCTGAGGCAGAAATCTAAACTGGAGAAGGGTCGAGAACAGCGTAAAGCTGCAAAATGGAAGAGATAAAGCTACTTGGAGCTTGGCCTAGTCCATATGGTTACAGAGTTATATGGGCACTGAAGCTCAAGGGCATCAACTATGAGTACATAGACGAGGATCTTTCAAACAAGAGTGACCTGCTACTTCAGCATAATCCAGTTCACGAAAAAATACCTGTGCTCATCCATGATGGAAGATCAATTGCAGAATCAACAGTGATCCTGGAATACATTGAAGAAACCTGGCCACAAAATCCATTGCTTCCGAGTGATTCCCACGAGAGGGCCATCGCTCGATTCTGGATGAAATTTGTGAAGGATAAGGTAATATATGCTATGAGTTTACATCAACCGTGCATATAAACAAATGACCAGCTTTCCTTCTACGTGATGATTAATATGATATAGCTTTTGGGGAAAGGTAGTACATATGAAGATACCACTTATTTCTAGTCTTCATTAACTAGCAACACAATAAGATCCTTGGGTAAAGAGTTCACTTTGGCTTCATCATTTTTTTTCCCTTGCAGAGCTTAATCATTCTGTTTTCTTGGTCTAATCGTTCCATTTGCTGCTGTAGAGTCCAATATTTGGGGCATTCTATGTGACTGTTGGTGAGGAACAAAAGAAAGCGGTAGAAGAAGCCAAACAACAGCTGAAGATCGTAGAAGAGCATGGTCTTGGTGACAAGAAATTTTTCTGTGGGAACAACATAGGACTGACAGATATAGCCTTTGGATGGATGGCTGTCTGGAATGACGTAATTGAAGAGAGCGGCAGTGAGAATTATGGAAGCGAACGAATTTCCTCGCCTACATGCTTGGGCTAAGAACTTTAAGGAACATCCTGTTTTAAAAGATAATCTTCCAGATCGAAACAAAATGTTGGTGTGCTACAAGAACAAAAGAGACATATTGCTTGCAAGGACATAGATACATTGCAGTTCACCTTCTTAACAGTCACTATGATTTGTTCTTTGGGTCTACATCTTTATATGCTAATAGAATTTTTGCTAGGAAAGATTGGATAGTACCGAATAATCTTAAGAAATTTGTCAAAATCTTAGTACTATGTACCAAATAAGCACTTACTAGTCCCCACATCCTCATCTGTACCAATCGTTATTTTGTTGGTTAGCAAATCAACAAGAAGTCTACAATCCGAGTTTCTTCTCTGATCCATTCGACACGTGCAATTTCTTTTCCGTCGATATGTCCTACAATTTGTACTTGAATTCCAAATAGCTTTTTTCATTGCTTTTTGAGATGAAACTCTATTATTTAATTGTTCACTATGTACCAAATAAGAAATTACTAGTCGTCACATCCTCATCTGTACCAATCGTTGTTTTGTTGGTTAGCAAATCAGCAACAAGTCTACAATCCAAGCTTCTATGAAAAATCTCAATCTCTTGCTTTTACTCGGCTTATAATCTGCCGTGTCATTTCTACACAAAAGGATAGTCCAGTAGAACATTAGCTTATTAGTATTTCTCTATTCCTCTATTCTTGAGACCTGATTTTTGAGAACTTGGTTTTATTTCTGAAGGTGGAAAGTGGCACCTAAATCTGCTCAGAAATCAATCACAACTAGGACATAAAAGCTAATGA
Organism: Fraxinus anomala; assembly: GCA_903798345.1. Taxonomy (NCBI): domain Eukaryota; kingdom Viridiplantae; phylum Streptophyta; class Magnoliopsida; order Lamiales; family Oleaceae; genus Fraxinus; species Fraxinus anomala. Next base: position 19,794 of record CAIGRN010153638.1, read on the forward strand.
CGAGAAAGAGGAGTGTGAGAGCAATTTTTTTTTTTTTCATAAAATATGTGAAGTTGCCAATTATTTTGCATATATAGCCATGCAGGTTATAATCATAAAACGAAATTCAAACAATCTAATTCCAAGAAATTAATAACATGCAATATACTAAAGTAAAAAGTCATCAATTGGATAATTAAAACTCATGCAGAAAGGCAAACTAAGCACCGCAGTTGCTTGACAATGCATTAATGAAACGGATGAATTTAGACACTGAGTTTCTCTCCAGGTTAATGATATTTAGAACTTATTGAACTAAGTTTGACTGGCTAACATTCTCACAGACAAAACCAATTAATTGCCATTCTCAAGTGTCCATCCGTAAAAATAACCAAATGGTTCAGTAGACAAGGCAAGCGCCAGTAACATGCAATATCTGGAGAAATTGCTTTTCGAAATGAAACTCTATTATTTAATTGTCCACTATGTACCAAATAAGCAATTACTAGTCGTCTCGTCCTCATCTGTACCAATCCTTGTTCTGTTGGTTAGCAAATCAGCAACAAGTCTACAATCCAAGCTTCTATGAAAAATCTCGATCTCTTGCTTTTACTCAGCTTATAATCTACCGTGTCATTTCTACACAAAAGGATAGTCCAGTAGAACATTAGCTTATTAGTATTTCTCTATTCCTCTATTCTCGAGACCTGATTTTTGAGAACTTGGTTTTATTTCTGATGGTGGAAAGTGGCACCTAAATCTGCTCAGAAATCAATCACAACTAGGACATAAAAGCTAATGACGAGAGAGGAGTGTGAAAGAGCAAAATTTTTTTTCATAAAATATGTGAAGTTGCCAATTATTTTGCATATATAGCCATGCAGGTTATAATTATATAACGAAATTCAAACAATCTAATTCCAAGAAAATAATATGCAAAATACTGAAGTAAAAAGTCATCAATTGGATAATTAGAACTCCTACAGAAAGGCAAACTAAGCACTGCAGTTGCTTGACAATGCATTAATGAAACAGATGAATTTAGACACTGAGTTTCTCTCCAGGTTAATGATACTTAGAACTTATTGAACTAAGGTTGACTGGCTAACATTCTCACAGACAAAACCAATTAATTGCCATTCTCAAGTGTCCATCCGTAAAAATAACCAAATGGTTCAGTAGACAAGGCAAGCGCCAGTAACATGCAATATCTGGAGAAAGATTCATAAATTAGACGGAGAACCAGTTAAGAGATTTGAAATGAGCATTTCCGATACTCGAGAATTAAGAATGTACTCACAACAGAATGAATTTAGATGTGATATATGCAAAGGTGTATCTCGAAAAAGATACAAGTTGCCATATTTTCTAGAAGATATTAGTCATAAAGTTATCATTGAATTTTGGGAGGACTGAAAGGAGCTGAGGGGGGGGAAATCTGTGAAGTGATATTAAGCTCAGTGCTAGCTCTGCATCTTAGTGGCTCCAGCTTCTGATAGCAACAGTCGAAGTTCTCCTTTACGGTGTAACTTGACAGTATCTACAGCATTGAAAAAAAAATTGTTAAAAATACTTCGAGTTAGAAAACATGATCAATGTATTGTTAGGTTCAATCATTCATGTGATCAATGAAATTTTATAAATTTAACATGAAGTAATACAGGACTGCAACCAGACCAGCAAATTGGATGTCCAATATTAAGAAACAACATTTATTCCCCATCCCAAATTGAAAATTTTGTTTGACTTTGCTCTGCAATTAATAAAGCACACTAAATACTAATGGTTTTCGCCTCATCTTTCTACAATTACACCTCCTAATGGACGTAGTAGTAAACTTAATAGTTACACTTATTACTTGTAGGAAATAAAAAGGCATTTTAACATAATGAAGGCTTAATAGAAATCTAGAAACCTACTATTTGAATGTTTAGATGGATTTGCAATAAAACTAGGATTGGAAACGAGTAGTATGAGAACAGGTGTTATTGAAGATAAATTGTGGGAGAACATAATCAAATGGCTTGGATATACTCAAGGAAGGCCACTAGATGACCCTACTAAGTGACTGTACTAGGGACAAGTCAACTTATAATAATATGGAATAAGGCAATTGAGAAGTATCCGAGACTTGAAGGTTTAAATTTTAATGTTGGACATGGCAAATAGAATGGAATGCAACAAGGATCTATATAGATAAACCTAGAGTCTAAACAAGCAAATAATACGAATGTGTTAACTTAAGATGCATGTAATTTTTTTGGGGAGATTGAGTAATTCTCTTTTCCTTTTATGAATTTATTGTTGGTTGGGCATCATATTGTATTTTGACATAAAAATATTGAAAAAAGGTAGTTCACGCAAAAAAATGTGAATAATAGACCATAAAAGATAATGTTGAAGAAACCAATTAAAAGATGGAGAAAGTCAACGGCAATTATTAAAAAATGAAAGAAATTCATCTAAGAGAACCAGTCCAGTGATAAAGATAGCAACAACTAGTAAATTACAATTCTTAAAAAATGAAAGAAATTCATCTAAGAGAACCAGTCGAGTGACAAAGTTAGCAACAGCTATTAAATCACATAACAATAACTATTTTCCAGAGCACGAGGGTATTTATTATTTTGTTATTAATGTACTGTTATTTACCAATTTGACACTCATAAAATTTGCATTAAATGTGTAGCACGGCATTCAAATTTACTGGCAATTGCTATTTCAAATAATCTATACTTATTCCAATGGTGGCACACAACATGAAAAACTCAAGTTGTTTAACACGGAAGTAAAATGTTCTTTGCTGAAACTATCGTGACAATATAACACAGGATGTTGAGAAGAAAAAAATATTTTTTTCCTGGAGAAACTACTTAAAAGTTAAACCATCGTCTTAAAGACGAGAAATGTCAGAAATAGTACCTGTGCAACCACCAATGTGTTTCCCACCTGCTCATGAGAAACAAATATTAGTTGTAATACTCTTCACAATCTTATTTGAAAAAATGATAACTTCAAAGCTGAAATCGTGTGAAATTAAAACTTGTCTTATTTTTTAACAAAATAACATAACATCTCTATCCCATTACCAACGGAACGGTTTGCTATAACGTATCAGGTAAATTGCATCACTTCATAATGAGATGATGTGCAGATCTAGCCTATATCAAGTGCTTCTCAATTATATAGTTATAAGTTTGAAACTTGCAAGTTAACCAAATTGTATAAAGTTACAGTGCATAGTAAAACAAGTTTATATATATGTTCAACGTTCTTATTAATGTGTGACGGAATCTTAAAGCATTTTTAAATGCTTCTTACCAATAAAAATGTTTGGAACAGTATGTTGTCCAGTAAGCCTCTCCAGAGTCTTCTGCAGTTGTCGTCCTTGGGGACCTGAAAAATATTTTTTTTTTATTTTTTTTATTTTTGTCATATTGGATGTTCATTCAATTAAAGGTGGAAATTCAGTGTAAGGGCAGTACAGATTAGGTCTCACACCTGATTTCATCTATCTTTTTCCACAAAATCAGTTATAAGATCTGTCCTTTTATGAATTCTTATGTAGGATAAAACAACATAAAATCAACATACATTACAAGAAGTTCCCAAGGAAAAAAATTAAATCGACCGACCCCAAATTTGTTGATAATAATCCTTATTTTTTGTTGTTATATTTGAAAAATTAAGCATATTCATATTTCAGAGCTACTAGTAAAGTCTATATAAACAATACCATATTTACATTTCAGTATACCTCTGAATCAATTGCAAACATCTAAATGGTATCTTTTCTCTCTTTATGTTAACAACTGTATGCGAGGATTTTAGATAAAGTTGTGTAATTTATGTTGCCCACATCTTGTTATGGACACAAATCATCTCATGGAAGTGACTAACTAGACACCAATTTTACTTGAAACTATCTTTTTTTCTTTTTATTCTCTAGTACTCAAAAATTGAGACATCAGTTAGAAGATTGAAGTTAGACAAAAAATTCTGAATAACAAACTAAAACTTACAAAAACTATCCCGGGTAATCATTAACATAGAAAACATGGTACAAGATTGGTCTTGGCAGTTGGCTCAATCCATCGATAACTCATTTCTGAATAACATCAATATAATCAAAGAGCAACAGTTTATATCTTCATATTCTATAATGCAGACACAAATGATCTAATCCTATAAGGTGTCTTTTGCTGTGATCAACCCACAATACAACTCAAAACTCGCAAATATACAACAATCAAGAAATGGGAGTTACACCCATAATGTTTAAGAGGCCAGTAACCAAATTCGAGAACAGAAAACTTAATATCAAAAAAACCATGTCGATTCCATCTGTAAGTTGCAATTATAATTTTTTATTTTATTTTATTTTTTCCTTTTACCTTCAGAAATCACATTTGCAGCCGGTTTATCCTTCTCTTTTTTTTCCTCCTTTTACTAACACCACTTACATATTAATCTTAATTGTTTCCAGCATCTATTGAAATCATACCAAAATGCATTCAAATATGCAGGTCTCAAGTCTCAATGGTACTCGAGAAAACCACATTCATATCCGACCATAATTTTCGATGTTCTAGGCTTCTAGCACAAACACACGCATGAACAGGATTTATAAAAAAAAAAAAAATGAAAATTTTAAACTTACCCATTTGGTCCAATTCAATAACAAGCGGCTCCACGCCATGCCTCTTAAACAATGATTTTACCTCCGAAGAGTACCTTCACCACAAAATTCAACAAAACCCACATAAAATCTCTCGAGAAAATCTTTAAATGTGACAAAAATAAAAACAAAGAAAAATCAAAGAGCACTTACGAGCACCAAGTTTTGGAGTAAACAACAACTGGGTTCTCAGTGACAGTCTTCTTCACACTTTCCTCCAATCGGGATCCGAACGAGTCGGATGACGTAGCCCGAATCTTAGTACACCCCCAATATCTCGATATGGCTTTGCCGGACATTCTTTCGCCGCCAGCATTGTGGTGGCGCGTGAAATTTGAAACACAGTAGGGAAGATGGGAAAGAGTGAGAATTCGATTTTGAAGAGACCGAGTAGAGGATAGAGAGAGAGAATTGAATCCTCCAATTGTGAAGTGAGACGTGCCAGCCATTGACGCCATTATTTTGCTGTTAATTTTTTGTCATCGAAGCCACTTTTAGCAAATTTACCGCTTCCTCTCGCCCATGCTGCCGTTGCTCCCGTTATTTGTGGACTGGTGTGGGCCTGGTGGCATAAAATTTAGTTAAATATTTTTCATTTTAAATCCATCTTTATTTAATTTTAAATAATTATCAAAATATTATTATCAACATAATTTATGTCTATTGTAGGTTAATAATAATAAAATTTTAAATTTGAATCCATAAAAAAACATATTAAAATGTTAGTTGAAAGTCGAGCCTTTGTTTCGAATTTGGAAGCGAACAAACAATAAATTAACTATACTTCAACATGATCGCAAAACACATACCATATCAACTCTTATTTATTTATTTATTTATTTTTATCAAGTGCAAAATAGTTACCGAATTAGCTCCTAGGACACCTAGGTTTCTAATAAAATAATAAATTACTTTAACTAAATTATCAGTTGTAATGTTAATAATGATATTGAACATTGAACCACTGTTCCAATTTATTAAATATTTTATATAAAAATGGCTAAATATAAAAAAAAAAATTCAGTATTAAAAGGTGTAGAACGACAGCACTACTTTTCACTGGTGGCCCATGCGAACTTTACCTAGCCTGCCAATATTCACACCTCTGTATGTTACATTTATGACGCCATTTTGATTCGGAAACCTTCTTTACAACAAAGGGCTAAGATAGATTGTGTTCTGGACCAAAAAATAAAAATAAAATAAATAAAATAAAATTCACCGAGACCACTTGTAAAGACATGTCGATAGTCGATATCAAGCTACATTATGCCAATTGTGGCTTATGGGTGTTGTACACTTGTGGGGGGCGTTTGGTAGGGAAGATTTGACATATTTGGACAGTAAAGGTTAATAATGAATAAAAAGAAACTAAAATCTTGTTCATTATTTCCTCTCCAATAAATGTACCTAAAGAACAAAATATCAAAGGTAAGCGAATGAAAATATTCTCCCCTATAATAGAACACTAACATATCAAATATAAAGTAAGGGAGAGAATATTTGATTATCTACTTCACAGTTCCGGATAAAAGAAACAAAACTAGCTTTTCAGCTCAGTCAAGAAAGAAAGAAATGGAGAATGAGCTTACAAGCTGAAATGACAACCAGAAGAAAATTGGATATATGTAAAATTACAAGTAAAACAGATGGTACCAATTATAATTGGGTTAAAATCCAATTGCTTAGTACAATAATTTAATTGAAGAAAAAAAAATCAAGAAAAATATTGTTCCTCATCTGGAAAATTATACCTGGAGGCTGGAATACATGCCGCGTCAAGCATCGACCTCCTGTCTGATCTCCTTGATAAGCTCATCCTTGTACTCCTCGAATGAGCCTGGAAAAGTCTCGACAGTGCCATTGTCCACCAGCCAGATTTCACTTCTTTCTTCATCTTCACAAACACGCGATATAAGTCTAGAATCATGACTGACTAGGACAACTCCCCCAGTGAACTCATCAAGTGCATCTGCCAGTGCATCAATGCTCTGCATATCCAAATGATTTGTTGGCTCGTCTAAGAGCAGAATGTGTGGCTTAGACATGGAAATGGAAGTGAAAACCACCCGTGATTTCTGCCCTCCGGACAATTTGGCAATTGGGGTGAGGTGGTTATGGCTGGGGAGTCCAAACTTTCCGAGCTTTGAACGAACTGCCTCCTGCTTGCTGAGTCCCTCTTGATCCGGATGTAGACGGAGAAGATATTGAACTGGTGTTTCATCCATTATAAGTAGATCCACAAAGTGTTGAGAGTATCTACCAATCCTCAATTTCTGACTCCTCCGAACTTCACCCTCAGTTGGAACCAAGTCGCCAGCAAGAAGGTTGAGCAAAGTAGATTTTCCAGCTCCATTAGGCCCAACAATAGCAACACGAGTCCCCATATCAATGCCAACATCAACGTTGGAGAGCTTAAAATCCTCTCGCTTTGGATAACTGAAACTAACTTCTATTAGTTGCAGAAGTGGTGGAGTTAGCTCAGTGGGTTCGGGAAAATGGAACTCCACAGTATAATCTCGCCATCTCCGAGGTGCCTCACTCACAGGCTCATCCTCATCAACCTTTCCCTTAGACTTGCTCTTAGATGCTTCCTTGGCGGCAGCAAATTTTGCTCGATCCTTGACCTTCTCCTGCTGAGCACGATTACCAGACCTCCTAGCAGCTTTTACCTGCTTGTCATAAATCTCAAACTTTTTGTTCATCTCTTTACGACGCTGCTCATATCCACTTTCAAAATCGTCGAAATTTCCACGATAGAAATGTAGTTTCAAGTCGTGGAGATGAATAATTTCATTGCAAACTGTATTAAGAAAATCCCGATCATGCGAAACAACAACAAGGGTTTTCTTCCACCGGGTCAAGTACTCTTCCAACCAGAGAACAGCTCTGAGGTCAAGATGATTGGTGGGTTCATCCAGCAACAAAAGAGTTGGCTGAACAAAAAGTGCCCTGGCCAAAGAAATTCTCATCCTCCAACCACCACTAAAGGACTTGGTAGCACGGCCCTGCATCTGAGTAGTGAAACCCAATCCAGCAAGAATTTTGGAAGCCTGAGCCTCTGCAGCATCCGACCCCAGCAGCTGCAACTTTTCATACAATTCAGCAAGCTTCTCACCCACGTCATCCCCATCGTGATCATCATCTTCATTATCTTCTTTGGTGTCAGCAGATATATTCTGCAAGGATGCAACCTCTTGTCGAATCTTGACAAGTTCTTCATTGGCTGAAACAACTGCTTGAAGTGCTGTTCTGTCATCACCGACGACCTCCTGTTCAACCAAAAGTACATCTATGTTTTTAGGAACAGGTATCTTTCTCCAAGCAAGGAGTTTCAATAGGGTAGACTTACCCATCCCATTTGGTCCAACCAATCCATACCTCTTTCCATGAGATATCTTCACAGATGCATTCTTCAAGAGTTCTTTGCCACGAGCAGCCACAGAGAAGTTATCAATTGTTATATCTTTGACATTAGCATCGGCATCATCTTGTCCATCAAGAATAGAAGCCCGGCTACCAATTACAACAGTAAAAGCATCACGATCATCCTTGAGAGCCGCCTGTTTGGCTAGCTCAGCAGCTTGTAAGGCAAACATATCCTTCTTTTCTCGTTTCTTCAACTCTTTGTCACTTACGGCGATTTCAAGAGGCTTTCCATCACTTCTAGTACGCCTGCTTGGCTGTTTGTGGACCTCATTCTGTTGTTGCTCTCCCTCAACATCATCTTCATCATCAGAAGGAGGGAGATCAATATCATCAGTATAAGATGATGGTTTTGGAGGTGCTTTTGATTTGGGCTTGTTGGAAGTCGAGCTTGACATAGAAGATCCTTTCTTTGATTTATCAGGCTTCTGGTCCATGCTGGCAAGCATTGCAGAGACTG
>CAIGRN010153640.1:0-34850 GCA_903798345.1 Fraxinus anomala
CATTAACCAGCTTCAACTCACTCAAGTGTTAGTCTAGTCTTGAAGGCCACTTAACAGTTTCTCACGTTCAATTTCAAGCTCATTCACCTTTTTCAAGACAGCTTTGTTGACCTTCTTAATTTTGAGACTTTCTCAAACCATTCACGATAAGACTCGTGAATGTCGGTCTCATCCTCAGACTCTTCAGCGGACTGTTCATTTTCATCTTCCCTTACAACTTTATCAATCTCACAGTCAGATTCTATAGTAGTAATTGAGGTAAAGGCCATGAATTTTTGTTCATCCTCACAACCAGATGTCTCATTCTGAGAACCGGTATCTGACTTATCATTACTCAAGGTCACAGCTAAAGCTCTATATCGTTCTTTACCTGAACTCTTCTTCAAATTAGAACATTCACTCATAATGTGATCAAACCCCTTGCACTCGTGTCATTAGATAGATTGAGATTTCAAATTGGGAGTCCTAAAGGTGTTTTTCTCACGTCTACCTCTCGATAATGCATTAGGGACATCATTATTTCTCTCTTAAGGCTTTCTCAAATTCCTCATCACTTTCTGGAATTTTTTAACTAAATATGCAATTTCGTCATTCCTAAGGGTATCAGTATCAGTGGACTCTCTCGACTTCTCTGACAGTGTTCATGGTGATGGATTTACCCCTTTTTGGTTGTGAGACACTGAGTTCATAAGTTTGAACTGATCCTACGAATTCCTCAATCTTAATAGCATCTAAGTCCTTACTTTCTTTTATAGCAGTAACTTTGGGTCTGAACCTCTCGGGCAGTGATTTAAGGACTTTCCTAATAATCTTTGACTCGGGGATCCTCTCACCTAAATTAAAACTCGAATTGACTATGTCATTCAGTTTAGCATAGAAACTATCAAACGACTCATCATCAGCCATCCTTATCTCTTCAAATCTAGTGGTCAACATCTGCAATTTAGAGTTCTTAACAGTTTTAGAACCCGTGTGTGTGGTTTCTAAAATATCACAAACTTCCTTAATAGTTTCACACATCGATACACGCCTAAACTCTTCAGCAGACACAGACATGAACAGAGCATGAAAGCCCTTATTGTTCCAATTACACTCATCCAAATTCATTTTCAACCACATTAAAATATCAGTGGGTGTACTAGCTACAGTAGTTGTAGGCGAAGCTCACCAATTTTGAACACTTATCCAAATACGTTCATCCAAAACCTTAAAAAAAGCTCTCATTCGAACTTTTCAGTAGGCATAATTGCTTCTGTCGAAAAACGAAGGCACGGACAAAGAATGATTCATCTAGACCTAACAAATAAGGGTCACGAATCGATTTAAGGCTTTGATACCAATTGAAAAATGCAAATTCGACCCTAACAACACCTAGAGGGGGTGAATAGGTGTAATATGCGGAATTTAAAAATACAAACGAAATAAATAGCAACAAGTCACTTTTTATTTCTTTTCTAAATGATTAAAAATGCAAGTCATATTAGTCCTAAGTTTGAATACCACAGTTTATATGATCAATAAATAAATAAATAAAATGAAAGCGGTAAATCAACACCAAGATGATCACTGAGAAACCCAACTGGGAAAAACTCCGGGCACTTTGCCAGTCAATCCACTATAAACAAATATAACAACTTACAGTCTACCAGACTAGACGATCCGTACTATCTGATCACCGGACTGCACTCCTTACAGCTCTCCGAGGATCCCGTGCTCCCCTCACCAATCCTTAACTGTTGTTGCCAAAGCTCTTAGTAGAATTTGCTACTCTGCAACATTTCAAGCCTTGTGGATTTGTTTATCTTCTGTGGATCACAAAAAATGACCTGTTCTTCAGAGATGGAACTCCTGTCAACTTCATTCGATCTTCAGAACTCTGATCAGATGTAGAGGAAGTAGTATTTTGGTATTCGAATTATAAGAATGATGTTTTTCTCACAAAAACAATCACAATGGATGGATGTTGAAAGATGGAATATGATAATTCTCTCACAAATGAAGCTCTCTCAATGTTCAACCAACTCGACTCACGTTCATATGTGTTTTGATATTTATAGGTAGGTTAGGAAACGAATGAGTAGGGGAAAAAACCTTTAAATCGTAAAATAAAAATTTTTCGGACAGCACTGTCGCTCGAGCGAGGGCTCTGTGACAGTCGAGCGACAACGTGTCGCTCGAGCGAAGGAGGGGCGACAGTCTAGCTACGATATTTCTGCTTTTGTAGCTCGAACCAATCCTTGACGACAGTCCAGTAAAAATCCACGCCGTTTTCTTCCTTGTTCCAAACTTGAAACCCTAGACCTACTAACTACTTTTGAACTATTTGCACATTACTCCTTGAACTTCTACAACCTATACATTTAAATCATTTTGTTCACAGAATTTGTGTTATTATATTTTATACTTAAACCTAACAGCATGAGCTTATCTTGACTAGTTTGCGGACACGAGCCTTGCCATGGACTCACACATTTGGGGAGGCAGGGATTGTTGGGCTTAACTTGCTAGTTTTTCAGTCTACCACTTTTCTTAGTGGATGATTTGTAAAACTTATATTTTTTACAAATGCTTATAAGTTGTGTTGACCTTCAAATTCGACGAGATCCAATTGTCAATAGATTCTAGCTCTTCTCTCATACATGCATATATTACTTGCATACTTGAACATCAACTTTAGGTTACATAGATCATAGCTCCAGTGGGTGCAACGATCACGTGCATTTTTACATTCAAGTAAGATGATAAAATATATTAGGCGTGGAAGAAATACAATTGAGAAAAATATGGGTGTCAATTTGTAGATTACTTTTATCAAAGTTAAGTTACATTTGAATGAGACAAGAACGAGGACTTATATGTGGAGGGGGTACTAGAGACCTTTTATTGATTTTTGACACGTTACCTCATCCATATTAAGTTGCTTGTTGTATATGTATGAAGAAGTATTACGAATCAAAAACAGAAAATCAAACATTCTACATTTTTCTCAAATATGGTGGCTATAGAAACCTTGTTATGAACTACTTTTGGATCCGGATTTAAAAAATTTTCTATTGTTGTGAATGATTTTGCAAAAAAAAAAAAAAAAAAAAGTGTTGGAAAGGATATGGTTTAATTCAGGTAAACAGATCATCAAGAGGTTGATATTATCCCTCCAGGACCAGAACTTCTTGTTTCATTGGGTGAATCCATCCAGAATGAAGTGGAGGCTACATGTGTAATTTCATGTCAAAAGTTGAGAATAGAATAGAGAGATCCAATATCAACGGTGCCTTAGTCTATCTCAACTTTTCTACTAAATGTCCTTTCTTGCATAAATTTGTAAAGATAAATTTATCGTTGAAAAATTAGCAGCTAAATATTATTGTTAACTAGGCTTTTGAGCCAAAATCTCCAAACTAAATTTAGATATAGTTTGATCTTGTCTCTATAGTCACTGGACACTATCCCTCGACACTAAATAAGTGATCATAAACAACATGCTTGAATTGAATAACAATCATTGCCACATCTTTAGCTTAATTCTCGTCATGACATTTCATTGCACTATTTTGATATTTAGTGAAGGAGATGGCAAAGAATTAACAACCCGATTAACTCTCAAGATCTCAAGGAGCTCTTGAAGCCAAGTTCTATTTGGTCTTATTTTTCCTTCATATTTTCTACGTAAGTACGATTTTTTGTAGGGTAATTAGCAAAAAATATCCCTATCGTTTGTACTCATTACGAAAATAGTTCATATCATTTCAAACTTGGCATTTACACCCTCATTTCAAATCTATTTTGCAGAGTCGATCCTTTCCTTTATGTTCCAGTAAATTATTCCATTAAATATAGGTAATGAGTGCAAAAAAGTCCACATCCTTTGCCTTCATTGTGTAAATCGTCTGTATTGTTTTAATTGTGACATTTTGACTCTCGGATCGACATTTCTTTATGCAAAAAGTCTTTACCGTTTATTTTCTCTAAAGTATTGTAAAATGACTAATTTACTCTATTATTTAAACAAACATATAGAAAAGAAAAAAATAATATAAAAATATTGCATTTAGAGTTCCAAGATTTTTGAAGCCCTTGTTTGGTCCTCATTATTTTTAAAGTATTTTTTTCTCTCTTATTTTCAACTATACATTCTTTAATAAAATAATATTACGCGAAAATTCAAAAAAATTTCTTATTTTTTAACCACACATTATCCACAAATACTATTACAAAATGCATTATTTCCAAAAAAAAGAAGGGGGCTCAAATAGGCTAAAAATTACAAACAAGTTTCAAGTAAAATAATTTAAAATGTTCTTAACAAAAGAAAAATATTTTCTCTTCCCAATTAATTCACCTACCCCTATTCCTACCCTTTACCACCATCACCACCACCACTATTACCATCAAAATAATTAAAAAGCGAATAAAAAGTAAGAAAACAATTAAAAATAGGGAAAAAAATAGTGCTTCTTCCCCATCCAAGTTTCTTTTGCCTCGCATACAGGAATCTATCTATTATTTAACAAAATCAGAAGAAAATTCAAAAGCTTATATATGTGTGTGTGTGTGTGGACGCGCACGCGTAATCAGTAATAAGAAGATAGAAACAAAAATTTGCTGAGAATAGTTAAATTGCCTATAAAAACTCTTGTAATTTTACTGAAAGCATATATATATCTGTGTGCGCGCGCGCGTAATCAGTAATAAGAAGATAGAAACAAAAATTTGCTTGAGAATAGTTAAATTGCCTATAAAAATTCTTGTAATTTTACTGAAAGCAAAAACGATATTAGATTATGAAATTTGCTTACAGAAAAATGTCTAAATTCCTAGATGGTGCTACAATGGAATGAAAAAAATGGGTGATGGTCAGGGATGGATTCAGCCGTTCGAGTGAGCTAGAATGGAGCGTCGAACAGTCATCAAGCGATTGCCCAATATATTAAGATTGTTTACTAATATTTAATTAATTTATATTAAAACAATCTCCAATCAATAAATAAATGTACTAAAATGTAAAAGTTATATATATAGTTCAATACAATCCAAAATAATAAGAAATAAAAATACATTTTTTGACTCATATACGTATGATCAAGTTTCAATTTTTTATGAACTTAAACGAGGCAAGATGAAACTTATATGTAAAGAATTGATTAAACGATAAAGACGAAATTTGTAAAGCAAACTATATGAATTTTTTGTGCAAATAACCTGTGTTTTATGGAATGATTTAATGGAACGAAAATGACCAACTTCACAATAAATGTTTGAAATGAGGGTGTATTTAAAATGATAGTGGACTATTTTCGCAATAATTACAAACGATAGGAATGTTTGTTTTTGCTAATTACCCCTTTTTTTCATAAAAAATTGAGAATAGGACCTTATTTCACAATGTCATTACGAAAGGGTGCTTTTTAAAAAATACCTATTTTGACTTTTTTCCTCGCAATCTGAATCTCCACACGACACCTTCGAACTCTATATAAACGTCTCCTCCGAATATTTCTTTCATCCGCTTCCAAATAGTACTTCCTCTTCGTCTGTACAATACAGAGATATTACATGTAAATTCATCCACGAATTTCTTTAAGAATTCCATTCATGGAAGACAAAGACACAGAGTTACTGTGCAAGGTCACGGCAAACCATCTATTCTTGGCTCAATTCGAGCCTTTCCGGGCCACGGTGCGAAGCCTCCGAGCCCGAAATCCGGACCTGGCACGGGCCATCCTCCAAACAATAGTTTCCAGTGGCGGACGGCTGGGAAACGGTGATTTGGATTCGGATTCGGATTCGGGTAGGATTCTGTGGTCTGACTCATGTCCTTCACCTGCCGTACTCACCTTCCTCTGCACCCTCGAGCTCCTGGAGTACCCCGATGCCACCTCGCAACTCTGGTCATTCGATGATAATTCACTGAAATTGCGTGCTGAGTTCTTGCTTTATGTCCACACGATGAACGCTCGGGTTTTGAGTGAGCTCAAAGACAGTGTAAATTTGGAGGGAAATGAGAATTTTGATGAAGAAATTACAAGAAATGAGGAGTTGAGGGTTTTACAAGGGTTTCTGGTGGTGGGTTCGAGCAGGTTGAAGCCGGATTTGATTGAGTTGGAAGAAAACAGAGAAGAAAATGATTTTTCAGGGGGTTTCACGGAAGAGGAAATAATGGGATTGAGGGGGTTAATTTTGAAGATTCCAGACATTTTTGATGTGTTGTGCGGGAACATAGAGAAGCAAGTTGGGCGCGTGGAGAATGATGATTCTGGATTGGCAATCGCATTAAGAACAGAAATGAGGCGGAGGGAGAAGGAAGAGAAGATGCTTAGATTGATACAAAAATGTGTCCAGGTGGCACATCTAGATGCCATGAGGGAATGCTTGGAGGAAAACAACGAAGATGGAGCGGTTTCACATATTAGGTTTCTTCATTTGGATCACGGAGTGGAGGAGGCGGAGTACAGGTATGAATCTTTTTTTTTTTTTGCTAACCTTGACTGACATACTACTGGTCTGATGACTACCCGAGTGTGGAATAGGAAGTATATTGGCTGGCAAATGTGTTACTGGTCACTAGTTGAAATTCTTTGTGGTTATCTTCGAACTCATCATGCCTTTGATCAGTTATAATAGAACGTATACAGCATCTTAGTGAATGCTGTCTGGTCGTTATTTATTTAGAGATACAAGTTCTCTCGACCTGCAATATTGAATTTTATCTTATTGGTTCCTTTTTTTTTTTGTACTCCGAAAAAAATGACAAGGTACTCTTGTATTGTTCACATATTGTACAA
The DNA here is from genome assembly GCA_903798345.1 of Fraxinus anomala. Classification (NCBI taxonomy): domain Eukaryota; kingdom Viridiplantae; phylum Streptophyta; class Magnoliopsida; order Lamiales; family Oleaceae; genus Fraxinus; species Fraxinus anomala. The sequence continues at coordinate 6,783 of CAIGRN010153640.1, forward strand.
TTTTTCGCCAAATCACTTTGGTCATGGAGTTGAGAATATGAGAAGCTTGAGTTGGAATTCAGAACTTAGAAAAGACACAGAGCCTTATGAGCCCGTTTATTTTGGGATGCACTTTGAAAACGTCAAAAATTTAAAGGACTTTGTTAAGAGATAAATGAGTGCAATAAGATGTATGCTCATGAGAATGTTGGGGAAAATAATGAAGGTTTGTGGTTACATATGTATTCTTGGATGCAACCATGCATTTGGTAAGACATACCTGTAACCGGTCCCAAATGGAACTTGAATTGCATGCTCAACTTATTGATACGGTTAAAAACTGCTGCAGCTTTCTTTTTCTTTTTTTCCTTCATTGCTGGAAACTGGTCTTTTGTATGAACCATTAACATCATATAGAAGGACATGTCTTTACCTTTTTGGTCTTTAATGCTCCAAAAATATTATGCACTTACCCGATTTACAATCACTACTTTGAAGAAATAAAACAACAGTCATGCTCTTGCGGGAACAAATATGTCATGTTACAAAAAAACAATTATGACATTAACTACAGAAGTAAAAAGATAATAGGCAGAATTATATATACCCAATAGAGTCAGTAGTTTCCAATGGAACAATTTAGTTAGTATTTCCCAGAACTTATTGTTTCATGCCTTGCCTCAAGTTTCGTGCATGGCTCCTTCTAGAAGTGCATCTTTACCTTCCCTTCTGCTTGTGATTCCTAACCTAGCATCTCATATGACTTTCAGTCAGTTGTGTTAGATTGCATACCTTTTTCGTAAAACTGATAGCTGTTGAACTTTCTTGTGACAAATCATAATTTACCTTTTTTGTGTTAATTTTGATTATAATCTTCTAGCTATTTAATTTTTTCTTTGTTTTATTTTCTAATAGCATGATTTTGCAAGATCTCCTCAAGAAGTTTTCATCAGGGAAGGCTGAATATGGAGATACCTGGCACGCTATGCGAGCTAAAGTCTTCTTAGTGTATTCAGAAGCACTTTCGTCTAATTGCACACGCCTTGTGCTAATGATTCAGGTGGTGTTGATACTTCTATCCTTTTTATGTTACACATTTTCATATAAACATTTATGTTAACTGATAATGTTGTGAACGGAAATATTCCATGAACTCAGGGAAGATAGGAAATATTCCATGAACTCAGGGAAGATGTGGTTAAGCGTATTCTTAGGTCACATGTTTTTGAGACGGAGTGTTATATGTTCACCCTTTCATTTTTTATAAAAAGGATGTCCAGGAATAAAAGAGAATTAACAAGTGAGTAATAGTCGTTGAAGTTATTAAAATACCTGATTTCGTTTTGTATCTCTTGAAATGGCTGTAAACTCAAAAGTGCCTGACTGAATGACCATCTGGTTATTTTAATTAATTAATGGTGCATTTGTAACCCCTTGAAGTTGGGGGACTTTTATATTTGCTGCATCAACATGCTTGCACTTGTTACATGTGGATTTATTTCTTTATACTTCAAACATCTTGAGTTGTATGAAATATAGCATTGGTTTATCATGCGAACAGGTTAATTAGTAGGAAACAAGAAAAGCCAGAGCAGTTGTTATTCATACTATCAGTTGTACATAGATATGGATCTGGCCTTGAAGTGTATGCGGTTATGCTTTCCAAATTGTTTATAATAATTATTAGTGTTGGTCATTGTATAGGAATAGATAATCTGCATTTTGTATCGAGGAATACAAATGGAGTATTTATGTTTATAATTGGTCGCACAGGTCATCCAGGACAAATTACTTTCTGAAGAGATTGAGGTGTACAATGCTTCTGAACACAACCAGATTCCTCTACCTATTCAGCGCCTTCTAACTTTTTTTGCAGAATTGATGCCTGAGACATCATCAAAGGAGACACCTTTATCTTTGAAGATTGCAACTGCTTCTTGCATGAGAGACTTGTATCATTATGCTCGTGTTCGTGGCTTGCATGCTCTCGAATGCATAATAGACACTGCCTTGTCTCTTGTGCAAAGCGAGAAGCTACAAGAAGCTTGTGAGGTGTGTCTTGTATTACTTGTGTTGCTATGAAATACCGTCATTGGGTTATTGACAAGTCATGATTCATTTTATATTTCAGTTATATATCCCTTTGGAAAGTTCAATTTATAGGACGAAAGTAAGTTTACTGAATCATATAAGATTGGTAAGAATTAATATAGCCCCTGTTTAGTAGAGATTCTCCCCAAACTCATTTTCAACCTCACATTCTTCCAATATAATAATTTTACATATGGACGATAACTTTTCCATACTTTTAACCACACGTTCTCCGAAAAAAAGTACTTTTTACGAAATCTATTTGCAAAAATCTATATCAAACATGCTCATAATTGTATTGTATTTGGATATTGGTCCTCTAAGATCATCAACACCCCTTCTCTTTGACCTCTTTTTCTTGGAAATCAAAAGTTACTCTACTTTGAAAGCTTTCATTTGGTACATGATACTTGGAAAACCTCAATACGTCATGCGCCAACCAGGGTTTCACCTGATGTATGTGATGTGCAAAAGGTAAAGTAAAATTTTAGACACCTAATTTTCTTTCTGATAGTGCAATATACTTGTGGTGTACGTTGTCTCCGATTCGGAAATCTTTTTTATCCAATATATTTCTTATGGGCATTTGTTGTTTTCTCTTAACCATCCAAAACATGCAGTCTGTTTTCAGTAATTTCTATTTTTAGACCGATTCCAGTTCCCAATAAAATTTTATTCTTGCATTTCTTGTCTGAGGACGCCTTGCACTTGTCCTCTGCACTTCTGTCTTATTAAATTCTGTTGTATCTTATTGGATAAAATTAGGTTCTTGTTTGGTTTAGCTAAAAATCAGATTTTTAGTAGATTTTGATTAAAGTTGATGAAATGAGTGGTTGAAAAGTTGATAAAAATTTGTGGGTTTTATAAAATGTGTGGTTGAAAACGAGTTTGAAGAAAAATGAGTTATAGAAAATGGGCAAACAGGGGCTAGAAAGTTGGACAAAGATTATAATTTGTAATAAATAACAATCTAGACCTTTTTGGATCTTTTCAGTTATCATCATTTATAAATTACTTTTTTTTTTTAACTTTGACGTTTAACATTGCATTAAAATATAATTTTTTGTGGATTTGCCCACTCTTCACTACTTGAGTCACCGTTGTCACTGTCTCTCTTTCTTCAGAGACTGAAAACGACAGGAATCCTATCTATAAATAGCAACAGAAGACCTCATATATTGTAGTGTATAAATATATAACCTATGGGCCAGTGAGCCTTCTGTCTCGAAAAATGAAATCTTAGTTAGGAAAAAAGGACCGGAGACAAACCCTTCCAACATTAGTTACTAAAACCTTCTTTGATGTAACAATCAACGGCAAAGCATTGCTTTCCCTCAGGTAGCACAGTTCATTTGTTTCAGGCACAGAGGTGATGAGGAGTGCTAACCCACTATCCACTTTAAGTTAAGGAAAAGAAATCTTTCCTTCATAAACCTCTTTCCAGGAGTCCTAAAGGAAAAAAAAAAAAAAAAAAGATTATTTCTGCTGCCTTTTTCCTTCTATAACTATAGAAAGGACAGAGTAGTCTTTCTGATGGAGAGTAATAATAATGCCTTTTCTGTTGCAAAGTTATCAGCTCCTTCATTTTCTTTTCGATTCAATCCTCATTAAGACTGTCTTTATATTCATCAATGTCTTCTATCCATGCATTTGGTAGGTTCTTTCACTGTTTCCCTGGCTTCAACCCCTGGTAGCTGCCTTGGGTTGGGATCTGTTGTCCGGCAAAACACTTCTGAGAAGAAAGCTGATGCAGTTAATGTGGACGAGTAAATCTCAAGTTCTTCGATTAGAAGAGTCTTCTCTTTATGGTAATAAAACAGATGAGGTAAATATGATTTTCAAAAACTGGTAGATATACATTCTATAGTCTATAACCAGCACAATCTTTTATTTTTATTTTTTTGTGCCAGATACACTTTTCTATATATATGTATTTATTTATGAACAAGTGCATGTATGGATGCATGTTTGTGTACCATATAAATGTATCTCCATTTCTTCCTTCAGTGTTAACCGACAGTTAGGTTTCCTTAACATTTTGTTATTACGTTGGCAGGCATCCTGCATTGAACATCTTTGTGATTCATTATGCTATCAGCTTGATGTTGCTTCTTTTGTTGCCTGCGTCAATTCTGGTCGACCATGGAATCTGAAATCCTCTGTACTATTGTCTGGAAAAGAAATCACAGAACTGGGAGATAAAAATGTTCAATGGGATCCATTTGTTGAAAATTTTGTATTGGAGAGGTTATCCTTCCAGAGCCCCCTTCGGGTAAGACCCTTATGTAAGATTATTGATGCATAGTTGTCTTATACTTCTTTTCTTCAGAGGCCTTGAGAACACGGGTTTATCTCTGGTACTTATTTGGTGAATGCATACTTACATGCATAAATGTTTTGATTTTTCTGTCCTTTCTTGTTTGTATGGATTTATAATTATTCTTTTTGCTGTAGGTTATATTTGATTTGGTTCCAAGCCTAAAATTTCAAGATGCTATTGAACTACTTAGCATGCAGCCGATCACTTCTACTCTATCAGCTTGGAAGAAGTAAGACAAGAAACTCTCATCGCGTTTCTTATGCTGTGCATGCTTGTTCACTGGACCCTACGATTGTTTGGTTTCTATCTCTACTTATTTGCATAAGCAAATTTATCTTGCTGAGGTCAATACTGTTACTAATATGTGAATGGTAGTTAAGAACTGTGCTAGTTTTATGGACTCACCGATTTTGCATTTTTCTTTAATTTACCTCACGTGAGCAAATGCTCAGGCCAGCAGAGATGCGGATTTTCTTGTGAGTGAAAAATATTATTATAGTTGGGTTTTTCCAATCTAAAGAGCTCTTACTTTGAGTTGCAGAACTACACCACATGCCGTTCCCTTCTAATAATGGTTGTTCACTTTTCAGTTCTCATAGTCAATTGCTACTCGATTGTACCACATTTAATATATTTATATGTATAAAATCAGGAAAGACCTGTAGATTTTCCTAGTACCAACGTGTTAAAAATCCTTCTCTCCTTTCTCTGTTCAAATTGATTATATGAAATCTCACTAGTATACCTATATTCTGATATTCATCAAGTAATACCAGGTAAGACAAGCTTTAGGTTTTTATTTTACCATTTAAAAAGATAAGAAATTAATATACTAATTCTCAGAATATAAGTTTTGCACATATCTTTGACATAATGTGGTGATTTTATAGTTGTAATGATTATGCTAGATTATATTTGTATATTTAGTTAGAAATATAAACTGCCATGTCAATAGTTAACGTGCAATAAAACATTGAATGGAGATGAATGACATCCAAACACGTAGGCAGAACTTTAAATTGCTCTTTGTGAAAATACTTTGTTTATGTTTATTCTATTTTAATTTTTAAATTTTACATGATTATGTAAAATACCCATGCAGTATTATCAGCCCCGTTTCATGATTGAAAGCAGATTGTCTGCCTTACTTCTGCATTAAAAAGATTGCACTAGACCCATAGGGTAACTTACTGAATTTGTCCTATTCTTGTTTGCTGACCTGTGTAATCAGGTGTATTTTTGACTGGAACTGGGATTGGTTATAATTCTCTTACAGTTTCTCTTTGTGCTCCATACCTGCAGGATGGTTTCTCTGACGCCTTAAATTACTGTTGTAAAGGGCGATCAGTTGTTAAGGGTTTACTTATTCTCCCTCTCATGCTATTAATCTGCATTGCTTGTTTTGCAGGATGCAAGATATCGAACTTATGCATATGCGATATGCTCTTGAATCTGGTGTTCTGGTTCTGGGGGCTATGGAGAATAGTGCGACTGATGGAGCAGGAGATCAATATATGGCTTTACATCATTTGAAAGAACTGAATAACCATTTGGATGCAATCACTAACATTCCTCGCAAGGTTTTTTGAGCTATGGTCTTTGAACTTTTTTTTTATTTTTTATTTATTTATTTTGATAGGATGGTCTTTGAACTTGTTATAACGTAATATTTACATTTACTTTTTTATTGTTTTCTCTATGGCGTACAAAGGGCAGATACAACTCAGCCCCTATTTGTTTCCCTTGAAAACAACTCTTTAATTCTCATACTTATTTTCGACCACACATTCATACAATAAAATATTTTTCACATAAACCTAAAACTTCTTCCAACTTTTTAACCACACATTCTCAAAAAATTACTATTCAAAACATTTTTTTTTTTTTTTGAAATAATGGCCATCAAACAAGGGCTCAATTTATAGGTACAGTCTAGATATGGTTAGGCGAGGCTGAAATCTGTGGAATACTTGTTAGATGATTGTATATGTATACAAGACACTGAACATGTATGAAATACTTAGCTGGTCTTCGGCGCATTAGATGGAGAGGACTTGATTCATCTTGCTAATGGTGAAATCTGGTTGACTCGTCTTGGAAAGGAAATAAATATCTGTTTGAAAATAACGGAGTGTTTTGCAAAAGATGACTTCATTTATCATTTATCATTTGTCATGTACATTACGTCACTTCCTGCTCAACTCACGATTACGGTTCACAGTTTTGTCGATTTATCTGAGTCTCATAATGTCTAGTTGTGATTTGTCGTTAAAATCACGTATCCTCCGTTGGAAAGTTGTTCCATCAATGTTCTTATACGTTTCTATTGATAGTTCTTTTTCTCCTTTTTCGTTTGACAGCCGATTCTTTTCTTGTGTCCATACCATCTATTTTAGGTTTAGAGGATGAAGGGAGTCCACATTCAATTGGAGGATTGTAATTTCTTTTTAAAACTAACTAGAGGATTAACAATGAAGTCTTGAGAAAATATCAGATTGAAGCGATTGTTGTCCACCACAATATTCTGCTTATTCTAGGACTTGCATATCAGTGAATTTAAGATTTTCTTATTAGTTGGCCTCCCTTTTCATTTTTGCATTTGCTTTATTATGTTTTCTAGTTGCAGCTACCATTAGTCTTAACCTATTGTTAAAAATATTGTTAAATATAAGATTTAAAGCATGTTCAGGAAGTGTTTATAAGTGGTTTATCTTATAAATAAAGATAGAAATGAGTGGTTGATAAGTAATTAGTTGTGGGTCCTTCGAAATGTGTGAATAAAATTTGCTGGAATGTTAAACATTTAATAGACATGAGCCAAACATAGGCTTAAATTATATTCATGCGACCCTCTCCAACAACTTAAACTTTTAGATCGAATGGTTCAACGTGGTATCACAAGCATGTGTAGGTCATTGGTTCAAGTCACCCGTTTAATGAAATTGTGCATGTGTCACAATTTGAGGGGAAATATGAACCCCGGCAATGTGAGGAGGCTTGTTGAAGATAAGATTTAAATGAATACACGTGACTTTATCTAACAACTTAAACTTTTTGATTTGGTACAACACCTATTCACACTCCAATCCCTTGATCTCCCTGGGCTTCAGCTCGGGCTAATATATTTCACATTTGACTGAATAATATCTATCAATATATTTTATTCACTAATTTTACTTTCACTCTTGGCATTCCCTTGGACTCCCAGATACAACCTCCCAGCCAAGCCGTGTCCTAAGAACTTTTGCATGTACTTGCATTCTTTGTCGAACACAAAATGATGATTTTTTATTGCAAGGCTAAAAGAGTTAACTATCTCCTTTTTTGCTCCTTCCCTTTTCTATTGTTTCTTATGCTATCCCGGATCTTCACGTGATGCAGATATTCATGGTGAACATTATCATCTCGCTTCTACAGATGGATGACCTCCGTCTTGATTTAACATCACTCGATCCGTTGAAGAGATCTTCTGAATCTTTCGATATTCACAGTGGAGAACAAGCTGATTCCACAACACATGTAGGGGGAAATAAGATGGTTGTCTCCCTTCTTGGACAAGTACTTAATATTCTGCAGCAGCAACTACCCTTATCACTAGCTGATCTGGACAATGCATTGGATGATCATATATCTGCTGGTGGAAAACAAGCCTTAGAATGGGCAATATTGAATGCAAAACAATTCATTGAAGATTGGGAATGGCGTTTGTCAATTTTGCAACGCCTTCTACCGTTATCAGAACGCAAGTGGAGGTGGAAGGAAGCTCTGACGGTGTTGCGTGCAGCCCCATCTAAGCTACTCAATCTGTGAGCTTTTCCACTTTCTGTTTTCCTTTGTATACTGAGAATGTTCCTTTACTTTATCCTACTCTATCTGATGTAGGTACATGTCTTGTTTATAAGGATCGTATGCAGTTCTCAACGAGTTTGAGAAGTACTTATTTAATGTACATTTGATGAGTGTAATATTTGTCACGCAGTTGCATGCAAAGGGCGAAGTATGACCTAGGAGAGGAGGCTATTCATCGTTTCTCCTTACCTCCAGAAGACAAAGCCACACTCGAATTGGCTGAGTGGGTGGCTGGTGCCTTCAAAAATGCATCTGTATGATCCTAAATAGCAACTATAAAAAATCCTTCGAGACCAGATAACTTTTCTAGGAATACTCGGTCATCATTTGTCATGAAGTTTCTCACACTAACAGCATGTTTGAGCCCCATTTTTTTTTTTTTCCAAAAATGCATTTTGAAATAGTGATATGATGTAGAATATGTGGTTAAAAAATAAGGAAAGTTTTGGGTTTGCGTGTAATATTATTTTATTGAAGAATGTGATTGAACATAAGAGAGAAAAATGTATTTTGAAAATAATTGGGACCAAACAAATGCTAAGTTTTTGATTTCATGACAAATATTGGTGGGCATAATACATCAATTGGCATGTGAGAGTGAGTTGTGCTGATACCCTCCACTGATTTCCCTGTTTCTTTCTACCACATTCTTTGTTTCGAAATGAATATCTTGATTAAACTTTGGTAAATGGGTAATCATGCATTTCTGTTTCTCATTAGATACCGTAGATTGTGAATTGGGATGGATTATATAAAGGTAGGAGATTCCAGGATACTCTAAACAAAATCTAATTGGGTATGGTTTTCAGGTGGAGGATGCAGTGTCTCGAGCTGTTGATGGTACTGTTGCTGTCCATGAATTAGATTTCTTTTCCTTGCGCTCTCAGTTGGGTCATTTGGCAGCTGTAAGTGTTTCTTCTTCGTCCTTTGCCATCTAAAGTTGATGCAGTGGTAAAGTTTCTCAAATTTTGTGGATGTAGATTGACATCTTTGTTGTCTGTTCCAGATTCTCCTATGCATTGATGTAGCTGCAGCATCTGCTAAGCTACCAAACATGTCTTTGAAGCTTCTAAATCAGGTAATGTAGACAACTTTAATCCTTATTGGTGTCTGCGATCCCTACATAAGCATTGTTACTCAAGCATCATAATTTTGGATGTTATTTTCTTATATATTGTAGTTACCTTCTTTTCATATCGTTTGAAAGAGCAATCGTTTCAAGACTCAAAAATAAGTTATATATGGTATTGATACCTTGTATTTTTTCTTGTGCATTGTTGGATTTGTTTCTCTGTCGACATGGCTGCCATTTCACTTACAGAAAAACATAAAAGGACTGAATCCCCACCATTCCGCCACATTGTATGGTGGCCATTTTCGAACTCTTGACGTCCTTATTTTTAATAGATCAGGATAAATACGTTTGTGGTGTTTGGTTCCCCCCGAAGTTATTTGTTACGGTATTTCTCTACCTGTGATTGTGTGTACTTCAGAGGGCTTGTCTCCTTCATAACCGCTGGCTCCCTTGGCTGTTGATGCTATCCATTCAAAGTACAGAAGCAATTCTTATAAGAAAATTTAAAGAAGTTTTCTTGAATGATGAATCTTTCCTTTTCAAGAGAGTATTTAGAGAAGATACACTGTAATTTCTAAGTGTATCTATGCTCAAATGATTTCACGCAGATATGAAGTCAGAGAGTTATTGGTTTACATATGTCCATTTACTTCATTCTTTCTTTTTGTTAAACATGTTAAATATGAACTTAGAGCTATTTAACTTAATGTGGATATTTTATGCTTGATAATGAAAAAGAAGTACGGAATCCTGCAAGGAACCTGATATGGGGACTATCTTTTGCATCTGAGAAACATACGCCAAAGGCCAAGTGGATGAACTAATTTTGAACTCAAAAGTACAAATGCATTCTCCCCCATCATGAGGATATTGCAATGATAGGAAAGTTCTTAAAGATGTATAGTAAGGAAACAAGATCCTTGAGTGTTCGGTTAATTGAATAGGACTTTGAAGGAGACGTCTGCTATATGGTACTGGCTTTTTTAAGAAGTACTGAAGTTTGTACACAGAGAACACCCCCTGGATGTTCCTTTGTTGTTCTGAATGCAAGTTTCCTTCAGCTTTTGTTCTGGTAGCATTCACACTATTTTTTGTCAGTTGCCTGTTGAACTTTTTTAAGTGTTATAGGAGTACTTCTGGAAATTCGCACATGTATTAGGTCACCCTAATACTTTCCTGGTATATAAAAGGTATTAGGGCAATCCTCCATTCCGTGTGTCATAATAGAGAAACAATGAGAGGCATGGGTCCATAGCATATTGTATTTGTCTTCTTCTTCGCTATGGTGCAATTCTGCAGTGGCTCCGAGTGGATGTAGCTCTCTTATTGAGAGTGAAGCACCTTAATTTCTTGCTTACGTTTTTCCTATTTCATGTTATTAATTACTCATGGTTTATGGGTTATTCGTTAATCCATAACATTTTTTATTCCATCATTTCTGATTTGACATGAAAATTAGGGTTTGAAAAGTAGGTATGAATTCTGACTGCTTTCTTGATTTTGACATGTAGGCCCAAGGTATGCTTTCTGAGATCTATCCTGGTAGTTCTCCTAAGATTGGATCAGCTTATTGGGATCAGATTCTTGAAGGGGCAATAATTTCTGTTGTGAAGCGTGTCCTTAAGCGTCTACACGAGTTGTTGGAACAGGTGATTAACTGAAGCTTTCATTTTTGATATAAGTTTTTCCTTAGTTTGAGATATTTATTGAAATAGTTTCATGAACTTTTTATTACTTCCAGACATATTTTACCGGGATCCTAAGCATACTATTTTTCCTTGATGCTTAAATTGCCTATCAAGGCTGTCCTGTTTGATTTGTCAATCCTTCACTTCCATTTGCACATCACATGCCCTATCTTAGGAATTTTTTTTTTATTCATGATTTATTCCTTCAGGACAATCCACCAGCTCTTCAGGACATTTTGTCAGGGGAAATGATCCTCCCGTTGTCAAGGGAGTTTCATAGACAAGGAAACAGGGAACGGACTCTTGTTTTGCTTCATCAGATGATTGATGATGCTCACTGGGGCAAGCGTCAGTTCCTTAGCGGTAAGCTTATTGTCTCATATTATTCCTTTTTTTTTTTTTTTTTGTTATTAATGCTGTTAATTAGTAAATACTACTTGGTGAAATTTAGTTGTATTAATTTCTCTTCTAATATTTACCATCTGTTTAAATTTTAGGTAAGTTACATAATCTTGCAAGAGCTATTGCTGATGAAGAAACAGAAAGGGATCAATCTAGAGTGAGTGTTCCATATTCTGACAGGAGAGAGATTCCAAGCTATGACAAGAATGGGGTTCTTGGGCTTGGGTTGAGAACCTCAAAGCAGTCATCTTTGATACCACCAGCTGGTGAAAATAATGTAAAATCTGCAAGCTATGATATCAAAGATTCAGAAATGAGATTGTTTGGCCCTTTCACTTCCAAGATCACTACATACCTTTCACAATTCATTCTTCATATTGCTGCAATAGGCGACATTGTCGATGGGACAGATACAACTCATGATTTCAACTATTTTTCGCTTGTGTACGAGTGGCCCAAAGATGTACCATTTCTTTCTTGTCCTTTACTTCTTTGTTCGTTCCTTTATCATTTTCGGCAGCTATGTTTTATTTATACTTAAGAAAAGAACTGTTAGTGTTCTGTCAATCATGAAATATCTTGGTTGGTATTACTAGTGGCTTTGGACATGTAAGTTTTTGTATGGATTAGCTTTCATCTAATTGCATGGTCAATATCAATGGTTGCAGTTTAAATAATTGGTAGAACATTATGTTAATATTTTTGATTGTTTGTGCTAAAAAATAGATTTAAAATAGAATAGAAGACTTGTACCATAACTAATTTTACTCATTGAGCTAAGATAACCAAGGTTCGTCTTTCTCAGATCCTCTTCATGACAATATCTGTAACTGTGCGTTGGCGAAGATGGGGAAATTTCTAGTCAGGCTATAGGACCAGGGGGGCTGTTGGGTGCTCTTAGATGACATTTACATTCTGCAATTATTATGAAGGGCATTAATGGCTACCTGGTCCATCATTTCTTATACTTTGATTTATTATTTATTTATTTGCAGCTTTTGACTCGTTTGGTATTTGAGCGAGGCAGTACTGATGCTGCTGGAAAGGTAGCAGAAATTATGAGTGCAGACTTTGTTCATGAAGTAATTTCTTCATGTGTACCTCCAGTTTACCCTCCAAGATATGGTCATGGTTGGGCTTGCATTCCAGTAATTCCTACACTCCCTAACAGTTATCCTGAAAGTAAAGTCTTCTCACCTTCTAGAGAAGCTAAACCAAAGATTTACTTCCGTTCTTCTGCCACTCCTGGAGTTCCTTTGTACCCTCTGAAGTTGGATATAGTGAAGCATCTCATCAAGTTATCTGCAGTCAGGGCCATCCTAGCATGTGTGTTTGGAAGTACAATATTGTATTGTGGTAGTGATCCAGCTATATCCAGTTCCTTAAATGATAGCTCACAGCTACCACCCGATGCTGATAGGATTTTCTACGAGTTTGCTCTTGATCAATCTGAGAGGTTTGTTTCAGCCAAATGATATCTCCACATAGTGAACATTGTGTTGAACTGTAATTTATGTGATCCTTTCCATTTGGCAAGCAGATTCCCTACCTTGAATCGGTGGATACAAATGCAGACTAACCTTCATCGAGTTTCTGAGTTTGCTGTAATGTCTGAAAACAGAGAAGATGAAAGCAAAGATAATTCTGAAGCCAAAACTGCAATGAAACGTTTTCGTGATGATGATAGTGATACTGAATCAGAAGTTGATGATGTGGCTGTCAGTCATAGCATTTCAACCCCACTTCATGAGCTTAGGGATCAAGGCAGTGTGGCTCCTGACCCTTGGCTTGAATCTCCAAAATCTGAAATTGCAGAACACGATAAAACAATTTTCCTTGCTTTTGATTGGGAGAATGAAGGACCCTATGAGAAAGCTGTAGAACGGTACTTCCTTTCCTACTTTTTGCACTTATTCCTTTACCATCAACAACTCTCCCTCCCTCTCTTTCTAATACAAATTTCTATAGCCTGTGGAAGTCAAGAAATTTTATGGTGTGTTGCGTTTATTGCAGAATGAGTTAAAACTGATTTTATGACAAATTGCATCAGCGAGCAAAGTTTTAATTTGCTCAATCTGTTTAGGGAAGGAAAATGTATCCTCAGTTTTGCGCCATGGAGACCAAGTTCTTTTAACTTTATTTTTCGTTGCCACAGAGAAAAATCATATTTTTAGGGTGCATATTTCCTTTCCCTCTTTCTTTCAACTTCTCCCTTTGTGGCTCTTCCCCTGGACATTTATGAGCTACAGATAAATAATCTAACGGTTTGAATAAATAATTGACAGGTAACTAGTAAGCAAGAGAGCTAATGTCCACGTGTTATCTTATGATTTTGCTGGTGCAGATTGATTGATGAAGGAAAATTAATGGATGCTCTGGCTCTGTCTGATCGCTTCTTGCGCAATGGAGCCTCAGACCAATTGCTTCAGCTGCTCATTATAAGTGGGGAAGAAAGTGCCTTCTCTGGACAACAAGGCTATTCTGGCTTTCCTATCTGGAGCAATAGTTGGCAATATTGTCTACGTTTGAGGGATAAACAGATCGCAGCTAGACTCGCCCTCAAGTATGTCTACTGATTCACTTTCAAGTTTCATCTGATGAATTCTTTCAGCTATCTGAATTCTTTCATGTGTATGTATGAATTATTTTGCTTTATAATTTGTAAATGTACATTTTTATTCTTGTAGAAGTGCTGTTCTTCGGTTAACTGTTAATCCTCTATTCTTTTTCCACTTCCCCTCATGAAAACAAACACCTGTCGTGTTGTCATTGTCTTTTTACATTAGTTAATATTCTGTAAGCCATTCTCTTTCAGATCTTTGATAAGAAACAATGTTTTATTAATCAAAGGACTATCTATACAATTCTTGACGGATAGGATATGCAAACTAAAAATTGAGAAGATGTTGCTTTCCAATTGGGAACAATAATTGAAAATGGAAGACCCTTAAATTCCTCAGCTGTAGAGGCTCATAATGATGTGTAGAAAATAACCAAGAAAGGAAAAGGGACTTGTTATGGCAATTGTATTAATTAGAGATTGTGCTTTTAGGATAATTGGCAAGTTAATTTGTTTCTAAACTTAGTTTTAATTTTGTTATGGCACAATAGAATGGGTCATCCTTGCTTACAATACCTGAAAAGTGTTCTTCCTTCAATTTTCATGAATAAAATATCTATTGAGTTTCAATGTGAAAGTCGTGAATTTGCAAAACATCAACGTACGTATTTTCCAAATTCTACGTACAAACCATGTAAACCATTTGCTATGATTCACAGTTAGTTATGGGAACCTTTCCGAAATCCTAATCGTACCCAAACAAAATGGTTTGTCACATTTATAGACGACCACACACAGGTATGTTAGGTCTACCTACTGAAGGAAAAAATCTATGTTCGTTCAGTGTTTACAAATTTCCACTCTATGATTCAAACTCAATTTCAAACACAACTTCAAATTCTACTTATTGAAAATGGCACAAAACACTTCAATTGCAAGACTATAAAAAACATAGGATAGCCCACCAAAGTTCATGTGTCAAGACTTCCCAATAAAATGGGATTACTAAACGTAAAAATAGAAATTTACTCGAAGTTGCTTGTGCCTTAATGTTACTACAAATATGCCAAAAACATTATGTGGAGATGCCATTCTAGCATCTACATGTCTCATCAATCAAATGTCTAGTCGTACTCTCTTCTTCGACTCACCTCTACAAAGACTCCAAAAATATTTTCCTACTTCCCTTCTTAGTTCAAATCTACCCCTGAAAGTGTTTGGAAATACTACCTTTGTACACATTCATTCTCATCATCGAAGCAAACTTGAACCACTTGCTATCAATCGTGTGTTTATTGGGTACTCACCTACTAAAAAAGGCTACAAATGCTATGACCCGTCCAAAAATAAGGTCTTTGTTAGCCTCGATATCACCTTTAAAAAAACACCCTACGTCCAAAAACCTTCTCTTCAGGGAGAGAACGTAAGTGAAGATCGGTTCTTGAATCCAGAGTTCTTAGACTTTAATCTTTTCTTGCCTGACCTAACATATACAGAGCTTGTCATTCTACCATCTAATGTGCCATATACATAAGGAAACTTGAATTCAGAGAGAGATGGTGGAAAACAAAGTGATAAGGCGATATTTGTTTACTCAAGAAAGCCTAAATCAAAGTATAAGGAAATACTCCCACCTAAGGCACCAAGAAAATCAGAACCGATGATAGGACCTGATGAGAATCCCTCCGATGATTCTCCAAATCATGATCTACCTATTGCTCTCGGAAAACAAACTCGGTCATGTATTTTCCATCTTATTTCAAAATTCATATCTTATAATGCTCTATCTATAGAATTTCATGCTTTTACTGCTAACTTAATAAAACATAAATTCCACGGAATATTTAGGAAGTCTTGGAATCACCCAAATAGAGAGAGAGGTAGTAATGGAGGAAATGAAAGCCTTAAAGAAAAATGAAATTTAGAAAGTGGTAAACCTACCGAAAGGAAAAAGACCCGTATGGTGCAAATGGGTCTTTAATGTGAAGTACAAGGCTGATGGGACAATAGAACACTACAAAGCTCGTTAGTTGCCAAAGGGTATACTCAAATCTATGACATCGATTACACAGAAACATTTTCACCAGTGGCAAAACTAAATACAGTTCGAGTTCTCTTGTCGTTAGCAGTGAATCTAGATTGGTTTGTTTAACAACTGGCATTAAGAATGCATTCTTCAATGGTGAGCTAGAAGAAGAAGTCTTCACGACAGTACCACCAAGTTTCAACAAAAGAAATGAAGAAAATCAAGTGTAAACTCAATAAATCTTTATATAGGCTCAAACGGCAGATATCTTCACCAAAGGGTTGTCTAGAAAAGATGTTCGACGACTTCATCCCGCAAGTTGAACATGGTCAACATCTATAGTTCAACTTGAGGGAGAGTGTAGAAGACAACTAAGAATGGAAAGGGAACTTGTCATGGCAATTGTATTAATTAGAGATTGTGCTTTTAGGATAATTGGTAGGTTAATTTGTTTCCTAACTTAGAAGATTAGTTTTCCTTTTTTCTTCATCTTGTGTAATATAAATAGGTTGTAATAGGGGCTGATTAATACATCGAAATACAGAGATTATTTTCTCAATTCTATATCTCTTTCATGATGTCAGGAAGTTTGCCTTTTCTCATAACTCAAAAATACCTCGATCTTTTTCTTCAATACTTGGAAGTTTCGTGTGGTTGATATTACTGAAAGAGTGTTGATACTATGAAATTCTGCATCACAATACCTTTCTTTCTCAATAGACCGATTGTATTTTCAAGTAATAAGATGAAAGATGGGTTTGACAAATATATTTAGACAAAAAGCTTTGTTCTAACCATCTAACCCTTTTTTGCTACGCTGCCAATTATAAGAGTTTTAAATTTTAAAGACAAAGATTACCTCCCTCCCAAAGGAGCTTCTAAGTATTTCAAAGGGGAACCCTATTACACTATTTTCCATATTAGTTTTAAGACCTGTTAGAGAAGTGGAAATTTTCAAATTCCTAAAATGTCAAGGAGAAAATTCTTGGAAGCATTTAAGATATGAAAAATAGTTTGTTGTCTATAAACTGTAAATGACACCAAGACTCTTTTTCCCCCCTTCAGATCCTTCTAGCAAAGGCACCTCTCTCGCTCTTTCCACCAACCTACCTTAAACAATTTACCACTGAAAAATGCTCTTATAAGATTTTTATTCTCTTTCATTTTTCTTGTGTTCTATATCGTCTTATAAATGTTGAATATATCTATTTCAGATACTTGCATAGATGGGAGCTAGAAGCAGCTTTGGATGTTCTTACTATGTGTAGTTGTCATTTGTCTGACGATGACCCACTTAAAATTGAGGTACTGAAATGATATATTACATACTACAGAATTTCAAACTTTCAGTAACATTAGGAATGTTGTTTCAAGGAAGGATTATAACAAGCTGACCCTTGTTTATATGGCCTACTTTTGGTAGGTTGTTGAAAGGAGACTAGCTCTCTTGAGATACAAACGCATATTATGTGCAAATGATCACTACAACAGCTGGCAAGAGGTGAAACTTTACTTCTAGTATCACGCATGAGATGAAAAAGAGTCGTTCAGTATATAATTTTTCCTTTCTTCTTTTGGAGTTATGTTCACATCCAGGTCAACCTAATCATTTTCGTGGTTTCAATTATTCTATCCATCTTGTCAGGTTGAGACAGATTGTAAGGAAGATCCTGAAGGTCTTGCTCTTAGATTGGCCGAGAAAGGAGCTGTATCTGCTGCTCTAGAAGTGGCTGAAAGCGCTGGACTTTCTATTGAATTGCGGAGAGAACTGCAAGGTCGTCAACTTGTCATGCTTCTCACAGCAGATCCTCTAAATGGTGGAGGTCCTGCAGAAGCTTCACGTTTTTTGTCTTCTTTACGCGACTCTGACGATGCTTTGCCCGTGGCAATGAGTGCAATGCAACTTTTACCCAACCTTCGATCTAAGCAACTTCTTGTAAGTAGCTATAAGTTTGCAGCTAGTTCCTTCTCCTTTTCTCTTGAGGTCACAGCTGAAAATTGATGACCATGAGTTTGACCCATTCCTATTAAAGTAAAACGATGTGTTGATTTTCGATGAAGGTGCATTTCTTCCTCAAGAGAAAAGATAGTAATCTGTCAGAGGTTGATGTCTCTCGGCTTAACTCGTGGGCTTTAGGCCTTCGGGTATTGGCAGCACTACCATTACTATGGCAGCAAAGATGCTCTTCCCTACACGAGCATCCTCTTTTGATTCTAGAGGTCTTGCTGATGAGAAAACAGCTGCAATCTGCTTCTCTGGTACATTTATTGTTTAGTTAATCATTATAATTTTGATGTTCTGTTGGCTTGTGTCATGATATATATGGTAATATAACCTTGCAGATTCTTAAAGAGTTTCCTTCATTGAGAGAGAACAAAATGATTCTTGCATATGCTGCCAAAGCTATTGCTATTAGCATCAGTTCCCCCACCAGGGATTCAAGGATATCAGTTTCAGGTCCTAGAACAAAGCAAAAAATGAAGGCTAGCACACCTACTCGGTCATCCTTTACTAGCAGTCTAAGTAACCTGCAAAAAGAGGCTCGCAGAGCATTTTCTTGGACAGCTCGTAACACAGGAGATAAGAATGCCCCAAAGGACAGTTATAGGAAGAGAAAGAGCTCTGGATTAACACAATCTGACAAAGCTGCTTGGGAGGCAATGGCCGGTATTCAAGAAGACCGTGTTTCATTATTCACTGCAGATGGGCAAGAAAGGCTTGCTTCTGTTTCAATTTCCGCGGAATGGATGCTCACAGGTGATCCAGAGAAGGATGGAGTTGTTCGTTCCTCTCATCGATATGAAAGTGCCCCAGACATCATTCTCTTCAAGGTACAGTAGCATCTATCATAGTGATTTGCATCATTATTGAGAATTTTGTGATCTACACTTTCTGAAAAAAATTAGCCTCTCACATTTGTTATAAACTGCCTGTGTTTTGTGAGGATCAGCATGTTCCCTTATTTGAATGTTTTGAAACAATTCCCCCCTTTGCCTTTCTCAGAAACTATGTCCCCCATCTTTAACAACTGAGCCCTCCATTAACATATGAAAAGCCGTTTTCCGCCTTCATATCTGAACCAGCCTTCACCAGATTTGCCCCATTATCCCTCTGATCCTGTCTCAATCTATTCCCCTTTCTATATGTGGCCTTCAATGGTTTACTTTTTGGATATTGAAGGAAAGGGGTAATGGTGGTTGAGCTTTAAGTGAGTTACTTAGTTTGGGGCATTCTGTGGTTAATTTTATGTTGGATGTTGGGGCAGTTTAGGTGGAGGTGTAATGGTGGAGGTATTGGGGTTGGCCCATGATGGTGGTGAGTAGCATTGTATTGGAATTAATGATGGCAAGGGGTTTTTTGGTTATTTTGACTTTAGGGTATTGTCTATAGTTGAGGTTAGCAGTGATGGTGGTTGGACTGTATCTGTAGTGTGGGTTGACGATGATGGTTGTAAAGGTGATAGTGTAGTTTTTTGGTTGTTCAGATGGTGTTTTAAGATTTGTAAACGTTTCGACAGATGTTGGCCTTTGATGGTGGAGGTAAAGATGTAAAATGGGGTGGTTGTCTGGACAAAGGTCTAACCCACCCATTAAAACGATTCCCATCTGGGCCACTGGACTGAACATTTTGTTTGTTTTAGTTAATTTTCTGAGAAAACAAAGAAATTAAAAAATCCCACATGGGTCACAGGCCCATAAAGTTAGGCCCAGCAATGCTTGCCTCTCTAGACTGGCCTGGCCACTGCACGGTCCGGACAAATAAGGTTCTGAGTGGCCCTGTCTGTTTATTTTCTAATGAAAATAAAGTGATCCAGTATTTAAAAGTTCGTCAGAGACTTTCCTTAAATAGTTATCCAAATAAGATTAATTTGTAGAAACAAGAGTTTTTTTTTCTATTTTGTCGCAGTTTATAAGATAATAGATCTACACATTTTTCCTATTCTGCAGTGAGTTGTGATTAAACTTATCCGACTCAAGTGGAAAAAAAGTTTCTTGCTTAGGAATTATTCTATTTTTTATTTTAGTGTTCTGGAATATATTAAGGTCGTGAAGCTGAATTGGTTGAGTGGGTTTGAGGTATGAAGCTATGAAATTTTATGAGCACTTCAAGTATGCTTCTCTCTCTCTCTCTCTCTCTCTCTCTCTCTCTCTCTCTCTCTCTCTCTCTGTTCTTGCACATATTATCTCTCTCTCTCTCTGTGCATGCACATGTTGGCACAATGGATGTCCAATCCCTAAATTACATTCTGATAGATCTGGGCTAAGTGACTTCTGTCCATATTGAACAATTTGTTGAAACATTAGGCAGCTGTATCATTCTCTTTGCAGAAATTTTGGTGTTCAGAACACTTGCATGTGGTGTGGCATCAGGTTGGAAACATAGCTGTTGTGGTAGATCTAGCTGTGACTTTTGATTTAACTCCTCTGCAACATTGCTTGTTGGGCTTTATGATTCACTCCTACTTGTTAGCACTAACTGCACTGTTGGAAACAAAGCTTTTGAGATAGATCTAGCTGTAGCTTATCATCTGACTGCACTGTGGACTAAGTGCACTTCTACATCACTTGTCAATGAAGTGCAATAGGGCTTCTTATTTCATGTCTATTGGAGGCCACTTGTAAAACACAATTACTCTATATTCAATTTTATTATTTTACAAGGACTTGTTGGCAGTTAACATCTGCACACATGAGCCTTAAAGCCTCCTGTGTATCTAAAAAATAGGGAAAAATGGAATCTATGACCGGCCGTTACAATGGCACAACCAGATGCAACGTATACACGAAGTTCTATACTTTATTTCTTGTTTAGTGAGATACAGTTGCAAAAATAAAGTCTTAAGACTTTGATTTGAATATATCAGGGTTTCTGGCTACGTGCAGTTTGGGTCAAATTTTTGCGGTTAATGCTTTTATATGCACTATCCTAGCTGTTATAAACATTGCTAAGCCTACTTAACTATTTGTATCTTTTGTTCTAAGGCATTGCTGTCACTATGTTCGGATGAAAGTGTAGCTGGCAAAGGTGCACTGGACTTGTGCATTAGTCAGATGAAAAATGTGTTAAGCTCCCAGCAATTACGTGAAAATGCATCAATGGAAACGGTTGGCCGAGCATATCATGCGACGGAAACATTTGTGCAGGTATCCATTTTGGTACAGCTTTGAAACTAAAGCACTATCGTACATAAATTAATACATCAATTTATCTGCACCTTGCAGGGTCTGCTTTTTGCTAAATCCCAGCTTAGAAAACTTTCTGGGACTAGTGATTTGTCTAGTAATTCTGAGAAAGGTAAGGATGCTGATGATGCATCCTCTGATGCTGGTAGCTCTAGTGTGGGTAGTCAGTCGACCGATGAATTATCTGAAGCGCTATCACAGGTTGACATTTGGCTAGGACGTGCTGAATTGCTGCAAAGCCTTCTGGGATCTGGGATAGCTGCCTCACTTGATGACATTGCCGACAAAGGGTCATCCGAACATCTTAGAGATCGCTTGATCCTAGAGGAACGATACAGCATGGCGGTATATACTTGCAAGAAGTGTAAGGTATATAGAATGGATACAACTGTCAAACTTGGTTGCTTCAATGTATTCAATATCTAAGATTTATTTTTCAAACTTCCTCCAGATTGAGGTTTTCCCAGTATGGAATTCATGGGGCCATGCTCTGATTCGGATGGAGCACTATGCTCAAGCTCGTGTAAAATTCAAGTAGGTGAAGTCACACACACACGCACGTTTCTTCATGTTTATAAAGTGACGAACACAGCTTGAGATTGACATCTTGTTACAAAATGATTTTCGACAATTTCTTCTTTTTGTATCTTTTGTTTGTTTGTTGGACTGGGTTATGCCTTCTGGATTGCTTAACATTTATGTGATACTACCTAGGCAAGCTCTTCAATTACATAAGGGTGATCCTGCTCCCATGATTCTGGAGATAATCAATACTATTGAAGGAGGTCCACCAGTTGACGTTTCATCTGTTCGGTCTATGTAAGATTGCATGCAATTTTTGAATTTCATATACGCTTGGA
This sequence comes from Fraxinus anomala, assembly GCA_903798345.1. Lineage (NCBI taxonomy): Eukaryota > Viridiplantae > Streptophyta > Magnoliopsida > Lamiales > Oleaceae > Fraxinus > Fraxinus anomala. The sequence continues at coordinate 28,817 of CAIGRN010153640.1, forward strand.
AGAATCTCAACTAATCATTCATTTCTATTCTCTGCAATCCGTCTGTTCCATTATCTATATTTATAGCCTAGCAGCAGTTGGGCATTCTACTACCTTGCAATTGAATTATGTGCTTATGAGTGGAATGTCACTATACTGGGGAGATATATTTCACAATGAAACTGTATAAGATTCTTTTTGTAGGGTAGTGGTTCTACTGCTTGTATATTGAACTTAAATAATTTGGTATAGAGTGGGATTGCTTTGGATCTGAAGAAGTAAAATATAAACATAAAAGGCTACATGTCTCATATTATTCTATTTGTTGAACCACTTGATCTAGGCCAAAATTTTCATTTCAATATTATCTTCAATTTGCCTCCTCATATTTAGTTGGGATTTATTTTTTTCACATCAAAGCCTAACACGTGGACAAGTCATTTAAATGGGTGACGGCGAGATTTGAACCTTTGTTTGCTCTGATATCATGTTGAACTATTGATCTAAAAGCTAAATTATATAGGGCAAAATGTATAGCATTTAAATATTGTCTTCAACGATCTTTTTATTATTTTTCCTTGGTTACAATGTGAGTCTCTAAATAATGGTAGAATTAAACAAACGGAAAGATTAAATTCTTAATGTGAAACTCGTTAGGATGAACAATCACTTAAATCATAAGTGCTTGTCTATAGTTGCACTTTGCTGCATTGTTGACAACAAGCCTTCCATTTAGACAAGAAATCAATTCAGTTGTAATGATTCCACTTCGTAGAGCTATGGTGATGCTCAAATCCCCGAAAGCTTCCATGGAACTCGTCTTCATCGTGTAATAGTGCTAAATGTATAATTTACTCCCCTTGTTTGTTTGCATTCGTTTTTGAACTTCTCTCACTTCAGGATAAGTTGTGGTCTGTTGTGTTTCTGTGTTCGATTCTTTGTATACACATATATAGGGTTGTACTTGTGCACGTTGGAGTATGTCTCAAGCATTATTCCTTAGACTACACTGTTGTTTCTTGAGTCTAATTATTCCAATTCATATCAGTTTTTCAAAATTGGATTCGAGTTATTTGAAATGATTCTTTCATGACATTTGCTTTATGAGGCTTATTATGTATATATGTACCAATGTGTACTCTGGGATCATGCAAATGACTTGTGCTCCCTTGAATCGCTGAAACTCTGGTTAAATGGATAACATGATGGGACACATAAAGTATTCATCAGCACAATTTTAATTTGCTAATATGAAAATGATTAACTAATTCACCTAATATTGTCCATTCAACATATGATGTAGGTATGAACATTTGGCTAGAAGTGCACCAGCAGTCTTGGATGATCCTCTTTCAGCTGATTCCTATCTCAAGGTTTTGTACATGCCATCAACATTTCCTCGTTCTGAGAGATCTAGGAGGTCTCAAGAAGCTGCAAATAATAATTCTATGAATAATCCAGATCTCGATGATGGTCCCCGCAGCAACCTTGACAGCATTAGATACCTTGAATGTGTTAACTATTTGCAAGAAGTAAGGATTCAGATTTACTTGTTACTTTATATTTCGACATTATAACATGCTTGACTCATTTATGAATGCCGTGTTTTTTTTTTCAATGTAACACAATTTGTTAGCTAAGATGTTGATTGAGAGATTCAGTGGTTTTCTGACACTTTCCTGCTATTTAATAATGCAGCACTGTGTGTCAAAATTTTTGATGTTTTATTTTTTCTTTCACCCTTCGTGGATGTTGTCAATTTTGTCTTGTTTTGTTTTTAACATTCTTTTGCTTTTGTTTATGCTTTCCATGCCCTCTGGAATACCACTTTCAATATGTTACCCGACATTTTTTGTTAGATTCTTTCTTTTCCTGGTTGTGTGCATATTATTTCTGGTCAACTACTTAAGCTGTGATATATGTATTATTAATGAATATGCATTTATATTGCAGTATGCTCGTCCCCATTTGCTCAGTTTCTTGTTTAGGCATGGCCATTATGAAGAGGCTTGCTCGTTGTTTTTCCCTGCCAACTCTTCTCCGCCTCCTCCTCAGCTATCATCACTAGGAGTGGTTACTTCTTCTCCTCCTCAAAGAACAGATCCTTTGGCAACCGATTATGGAACAATAGACGATTTATGCGACTTGTGTGTTGGTTATGGTGCCATGCCTGTCCTAGAGGAATTGATATCGTCAAGGGTATCGTTATTCCAGGAACAGTCGATGAATCAGTATACAACTGCAGCTCTTGCCCGCATCTGCCTTTATTGTGAAACCCACAAGCATTTTAATTACTTGTACAAGTTCCAGGTATTTGCATTTTGCTTCTCATTTTAATTTCATTTCAGCCAAATCGGAAAAAAATAAAATAAAATAAAATAATAATAATAATAATAATACTGAAATCATATACATGGATCTTGTACCTCACATGTCACTCTTTAGTTCTCTAAGGCTCAACTTCTTAAGATTTTGAACAATTCACCCACCAGAGATCAAGTTCCATTCTGAATGGACTTGTTGAGAAGTAATGCGAAAAGAACCACTCACTGACGAATTATTTATGAATTGATCGACACATTCATGACTACAGTATCACCTGTTCATTGATCTATAAAATTGGCGCGTTTTGACTCTATAATTCAATGTTGAAATTTTTCCTTTTACCTGGAAGTCAACATTTTGTTTCTTGACCAAGGATTAAAATTGGGTAAGCTAATAATCTACTGATGTATTATGCAATTGAAGCGCAACTCACCATTGTGTACAACTGCTATGAGCTAAGTTGATGTGCTAAGAAAGTGTAATTTGACATCGATATAAAATCCAGATGTAGCTTCTATGAAAACTCTGGATTGGAATAGAATTACGGCAAGACCAGTAATCAAAGCAAAAGCTAAAATGAAGTGAATAATGATAGTTTAATTTTATATTAGTTTATTCTATTTTGTTTTAGTTTCCTAGTTTGACTAGATTTAGGTTATTGTTTGATAGGTTTTCTAGTTTGACTAATTAGGGTTTATTTACTTGTTTCCTTCTCAAATTAGGTTTAATTAGACTCTATATAAAGAGTGTTTTATTCATTGTAATACAAACATTTTAAGTATTGAATAAAACCTATATATCTCCCTCTAAATTTTCTTCCTCTTCTCTTTCTTCTCTCTCTTTCTCCTTTTCTCAATCTTGTTCTTGTTCATTGCATTCTACATCATGATGGTTCTTGGTGAGAAAATCATTTCACTGACGAAGTATTGCACTGAATGGAAGCACTATGACCAATTCCTTAGGTTTTCTTGAACAGATGATAAACACATGTTGAGTTCTTTAATGGGGCGAGGTGTGATATGGATTGAGCGGCAGAAAGGTTGAATAAGAGTTAGGAATATTACATATTATATGGACAAAATATTGTACATGTTCAGGTGTTGTTGAGCCTATTAGTAGTACTCATGAAAACGTAAACATAATTTTCTCATATATGAGCTGATTTGGTTCACTCTCACAATTTTTATTACTTACCTAAAATAACTTTCTTAGACAGGTAATTCTCATTTTATTTTATCTGACTTTGCTGTTCAGGTGATAAAAAAAGACCATGTGGCTGCTGGGCTTTGCTGTATTCAGTTGTTCATGAATTCTGCTTCTCAAGAAGAAGCTTTAAAGCACTTGGAACGTGCCAAGGTCAATCATCACTTTCTTCAAAATATTTCCTTGTTATGTGTCAACATTATGCTTCTTATATTGTTTTACTTTCAAGATTTAGAAGGCAAATTGAGCTTGTTGGAGGTGGTTAAGTATTTAGCATGATCGTGATTTCTATACATGAGTTAACGTGTGTTTGTCTTTGGTTTCTGACTGAAGACCATTTATTCAAAAATTGCATGCAGTTACTATGTAGTTCAAGAACCTTTCTTTATCAGTATGATCAGGTTATGCAGCATATAGATAATCTAAACACTTCCTCAATAATATTTTAGAACAAGATCATCCTTCATATCTCAAAAATAGATGGTTGGTCTGCTAATTCTTCGATGTGCTAAATTAATTGTATATGAAAACTTATCAAGTGCATATTTGTCAAAGCTTATAATTGCTTATAAGTAGTGGGTCCCAATTAATATGTGATTAAAAAAATAGGTAAAAGTATGAAACAATTATAAGCTTTCACAAATTGGGGCTAACTTAAATTAAAGTATGAAACAATTAATCTCAAAATTATTGCACTTCTATATATATGTAAAACTTAGAATTTAATAATTAAAAAATATACATTGTATTATACTACATTCAAAACTATGTCCTGTTCAGTTTTCCTTATAATATTTACACAAGGAAAAAGATAAAAAAATCAATGCATTACCTTTAATGTGTACGTGTGATAATGAGAGATGACTTGACTTGCTAGTAAACGTTGACTGCATTGCTCAGGACAAATGTCATGGGCTGGAGAGGTATTTAAGTTTTTTGAAGAGTCAGTTTCATATCAATGCAATTTCGACATGGACACTGCATGGTTCAGAGAACTAGAATAACATAGAGTCAGTTAATTTGTGGGAATTATAGCTCAACATTTCAAATAAGAAGAATTCTTGAATATGACTGGTGAAGTAGCAGAATGCTAGATCTTTTTATATGTGTAGCATTTAAGGATTACTGTCCAAGATTTGGGTTTAGTGCATGATGCTTTGAAATTCTCTCAAAGCACATTCTTCTATTTATTTCTCCTCGAATCTCGTATGAGTTGCAGTGACCTTGTCTTTCCAGTTGGTTTTGTTAGGGTAAGTTTATGGAGATTTCTAATTTTTTATTGACACAAACAATACAAACCACACAACTATATCTAAAGCTTAAGCTATTAAAGGATCACATGTATATCTTTTAAATTTTGTCTCATACACAACCCATCACATGTAGGCGGTGTTCATTTTTCCCATCAAAGCTTGGGACGTGCAAAATTTCAATAAATGGGTGGTGGTGAGACTTGAACACTTCCATCACCTATTTTGATACCATGCTGGACCACTTAATCTAAATGCTCAGGTTGATAAAGAGGGCCACATGTATATCATTTAAATTTCGTCTTCAACACCAAATAATTTTGGCCATATTCTGTAAAGAGTGAAGTCTTAAATGTGAGGTGTAGTTATCTAGAATTTGTGTATGCCTGGTTTGCGTTAATTACATTGTAGTTCGATTTCTGAAACATAAATTAGTAAAATAATGACTGTTATAGATCTTATGTACCATGTCAGTTTGCAATGTCCACTCACTTGGAACTTCTTTATATTTTAACATTTTCTTCCACTTTTACATATCCTAACTGTTTTTGGTGCAGACACATTTTGATGAAGGGCTGTCGGCACGATCTAAAGTTGGAGATTCTACCAAACTGGTCACCAAAGGTATTCGGGGAAAAAGTGCTTCTGAGAAGCTTACTGAAGAAGGACTGTTCAAATTTTCTGCTCGTGTTGGAATTCAGGTGCCAAAATGAAACATTCAAAAGAAAATTTTATGTTGATGAAAATAACTTTTGTAAGAAAAGCAGTTAAATCCTCGTAGGGAAACTTAATATATTGTGAGACTTGGCTGAGAATCCTAAAATTTGATAGCCTTTGGTTGCATAAATCATTTGCTTATGAATGGACCGCCATATGGCTCTAAATAGGCATCTGAGGAGGATTTCCCTTTTTTATTTTGGTGGTGGGGGAGCAGGGGTGGGGGGAAGTTAATGCAGGTTACCATTCAGGGCAATGTACAGTGCTTTATGTGCAGGATTCCTTCGAGTTATTGTTGGATAATTCATAGATCTCGATGCTGCTCCCCATGCATCATGTTTGATGTGGATTTTAACCTTAGTCCATCCATCTTCCAAACTAAGTTACTCAATTCAACTCAACCGAGCATTATCTCATAATTATGTGGGTTGGCTTCAAGAATCCTCTCCTCCTCTATCAAGAACCACGTGTGAGGTTTAAACCAGAAAAACACATATCCTTAGCCTTTAATATATTTTAATATGTGTAGAAAACATTTGAGTCTCTGCACCTATCCTTTT
>CAIGRN010153650.1:0-16575 GCA_903798345.1 Fraxinus anomala
GTAGGCAACCAATGGAGAGACAACATTTTAGGTAACCAGTGGGGATAATATAGGAAATAAAAAAATGCTTCACAAATGAATAGTAAATAGTGGGTTCCCTCTTTTAATATAGTAGGGAAATACAGGCACATGTGAAGTTTAAGCGTGCACGTGCGGTCAATAAAATGAGTTAGCCGTATTATCACGAGGAAACCCCATATGATGTGCGCGGGAAGGCTATCTGATTTATCAAGACCAAAATGGCCTCACGGCACGCATGCGCTAAGAATGCCCGCACCCTCGTGCCACTTTTCGGTTGGGCAATTTTGCTTGTTTCGCGTAAATTTCGAGACTTCTTCTGCAATTTCACCTGAACCGATTTTTGGCTATTTAAAGACCATTTTTTGGTCACTTTTAGGGCAATACTCATATTAGAACACTTCAAAGGGATAAGAGACACGATGAAGGAGATAATATCTAACAAAATTTGAGAGTTTGAAAGAAATAATCAAGATTACAATCTCTCATATTTTCAAAAATATATTCAAGGGACGGTTTTCTTCCACTATCTTGTATTTTTCTATTATCTCCTTCATTTTATAATGTGTTTTCTCTTTATTTTCTTTTTTTGTTTCTATTTTGCAATGTGTTAAGTGTTTAATGTTTTGATTTATGGTGTAACTTGACTTAAAGTTTCATTAATGTCAATATTTATCATTTAATGCTTTAATTACTATGGTTATTGTGCATTATCATTTTACTTAAAATTTCATCATGTATGTGGCCAATAGATGACCGAGTTAGGTGATTTGTGCAAATATTAAGAGATTTTTGTGCATTCTTGATCAAAATAATTAATGCCCTAGGTTGTTTTAGGAGATAGATATATACTCCAAACTCTAGGTGACATATTGAGTATTTTCATTATGATTTAATGCGGTTTGTTGGGTTTTTATCAACATAGAGATATAGTTGGTAAAACCAATCAATTATGGTTAAATTCGCGTGAGAGAGGTAATTATCTAAATTTGAAAAATCAGGCTAACATTGTAACTTGGTAATTTGCATTTCCAATTTATTGCGATATTAAAGAAATGATGGTTAAGTGATATCGTAAATCCCAACTCATTTGTAATCCAAATTTCTTTCTTTTTCATAATTGTTATTTTAATTGATCTTCAAATTCATATTCCTTTTCTTTTCACATATAAAATCAAATTGTGTGTTTTCAATTGTTAAAATCGAGTCAACAATTGTATATTAAAAAACAAAAAAACTTATCGAGGGATCGATATTCGGACCCACAAGTTCACTTTATAATTTGAACGCACTCATGCACTTGGGGTATATAATCTTAACGAACAACCTACACTGTTATTTAGCATTATTAGTATTAGATATCATTATTCTTTCACAAATACCGTCGGTAATAATTTTATTTCGTTCTTTATGACACAAAATAATCTAAACTTATATTTGGTTCATGTTTATAACTTGTTTGTGTATGCTTAAGCTTATGTCTGCCTTCCATTAACTTTTTTTTGAGAAAATAAATTTTGGAATAGTGATTTTTTTGAAAATATGTGATTAGGAAATAGGAAAAAATTTTAAATTTATGAACAAAATGTTTTATTGTTAGAATGTGTGGTTGAAAATAAGGTTGAGAAAAAAGTAGTTTTGATTTAATGGAAGGCAAACATGGATTATACTACATGTACATCACACCACTTACATATTTGTTTACTAACAATGATATGACGATATTTCATTGGGCAAAATTTTACAATCAAATAAAAAAAAATTATAACTTTCTTTTGACACCTCATTAATCTGTAAAAAATTGTGTAAATAGTGATATACAATAAGCACTTTTCTAATAAGTATTGCCCACTTATTTATCAATTATTTTTATTTATTTATAATTATACTATTTATAAACAATTCTAAAAAAATGCTATACTCCTATTTGTCTATCATTTTCCAAAAAATTCTTTTTTTTTTCTTTTTCTAAAACTCATTTCCAACAACACATCTTCACAATAAAAATATTTTGCACGTAAATCTAAATTTTTTTCTATTTTTTAATCATTCATTCTCAAATGAAAATTACTATTTCAAAATATAGTTTTCCCAGAAAACTCTTTTTAATGGGTTTGAAAATTATGTTATTGATAAAATGTACGGTTCAAAATGAATTTGAAAAAAAAAAAAAATTTAGAAATATGGTTGTCGAACAGGGGGCTTATTATCATCTTACGAATAATGGAAGTTTAAAATATGTTTTTTCCCCTAAAGATAAATATGATATTTCGTTAGTCAAACAAAATAAAAATGTTTTCTAGACACGATTCTGAAAAATTTGAACTATTGGAAACTTCACCTAAATGTATTATTTGGGGACTAAATTGAAACATATGTCAATGATTGGGGATACTGTCGCTAATTTTCGTCGAATACACGTGAACGAGTTAGTACACGGTGAGCTACTCGAATACATGTACGGTCTTACCCTTCATCACTGTTAACTGGCTACCCTTGGAGTATCAGTGAATGCCTATTTTACTAAGGTCAGTATCGTCATTTTAAGAAATTTAAAACACAAACCCCCTGTCCTCCACCGCCACTCCCCGAAACTCCGAAACATGAATTACTCGCAGAGACTAATCGCGGCGGCGAAATACGTCTACGCCGGAGAATTACTCGCCGCAGAGGCGAATATAAACCCCGACGACCTCCAAATCAACGCAACTCTTAAGACTCACCAAGTAGAAGGCATCTCGTGGCTCATCCGACGGTTCCACCTCGGGGTCAACGTTGTTCTAGGTATTAATCTCTCATTTTACTCAAAATTTCATACTAGCAAAATTGAAAAGCATTTAGTTTTTCTAGTGGTCATTAGACTTAACTTTTGTTTTAATTGAGTTACTGTTCACATTTTGGTCAGTCCGTCAATGTCTGCTAGTTTGATTTACCGAACGTGTTGGGGGCGGAACAAAGTTATACAGCACTATATGAAATATTGATCACAGCGACAAGATGGACACAGTGACAAGAATTTAATTTGGCACGGGGGATTGGAGATTTTATTCAACAATAATGGATAAAGAATTAAAACAATTGTGTTTTTGACAATTATTCTAACATCTGTAATAAATCAAACTGTAAAGAAGAGCCAATTATATACCTATCAAAATACTAACAATATTTTTAAAGATGGAAATAGTATAAAAACGCGTAGAATAAAGGAAATAATATTTAAAAAAAAAACCAACCGAATTTAGTTCACGAACCTAATAATCTCCATCTTAACACAAATTTCACTACAACGAACGAAGATCCAAAATTTATCCACCGGAGAAAAAATTCGACTACAAAGAAAGAACCGAACTCTTCAACAAGAATCAAACCAACTTTTTCAACGAACAAAAAATTCTCCATCTATTTTACGATATTTAATTAGAATAAATGAATCCAAACAATGCGTCGCAAAATTACCTCGGGTTCAATAAAAAATCACAAATGATTTAAAATTTACCAAACAGGGCCGAAACACACCCTGAAACAGAATAAACACCAAATGTTATTGTTAAAGTCCCATTTCTTGACTCAACACCTTCAAATACACTTAAAGCATGCGCAACAAATCAACATCCCCGTACTTATTTTCACTGGGTTTGTTCCTAATAGTTGAATACGATGGCACCGCAAGTGGTGGGAAAACAACATTACCCATATCTTCCAAATTCGACTGAGCTATATTCTTCAACATGGATCTCAAACCAAATCCCAACGGTACTGTACCAAACTGAATGTCCACCACGATACTAAACCCGTGTTGATTATTCTTTACGGATTCTACACAACCTTGCAAGACGTATAACTGAGACTTTTTTTGCCCATCTAATACAACATGGACACCTTTACAAACCTTCAAAATTTCACCTCCACCAAATAACTTGTATCATTTTAAATCAAGAGTACTAAACGAGATGAGATTTTTCTTCAAACTTGGAACATGTCAAACCTGATCAAGTGTTCTAATTGTCCTGTCCACTAGTTTAAGTCTGACTCTACTAATACTAGCAACCGTACAAGGCGCATTGTTTTCCATGACCACGACACCTGTCGAAACTGTTTCATATGTTGAAAATGAATCCCGATTGGGATACATATGAAAAGCACAAGTTGTATCCAAAATTCAAATTTCGTCAGGTTTGAACTCGGTATCAGAAACAACCAACACATCTCCATTACTCAAGTAGTTTTCTAAGACATCGACTTCACTTGTAGTTTCTAATTGCTTTCCCTTTTGATTTGTAACTAATTTTATTTATTTATTTTGCAACTTGTTGCAATCTCTTTTGATGTACCCTTTCTTCTTGCAATAAAAAAATTTGATTAACGAAATTAGACTTCGATTTTCCCCTTTCATAATCACCATGAACAACAAGATTTTCTCCACGAGCCTCAGATCCAACAAGATGTTTCATCTTCTTTGGTGAGAATAAGGCATCATACACATGTTCAACGGTGAGAGTATCATGACTATATAAAATCATATCTCTAAAGACATAAACGAAGCGGACAACGAACACAATAAATCAAGGCCAAATCTTATTCATCGTACTTAACCTCCGAAGTCTTCAAATCAACAATGATTTCTTTAAAAATGGCTAGGTGATCTTTCAAAGATTTGTCTTCTGTCATGTGATGAGAATATAATGCCGTTTCAGGTGCAATTTACTAATTAGATTCCTAGTCATACAAAATTGCTCCAACTTTAACCATAACACAGTTGTAGTTTTCTCTTTCAAAATGTTGTGAAAAATATTATTCAAAAGATGAAAATGAATTTGTGACAGTACCTTTCGATCCTTACGTTGTTTCTCATCCGTTGACCAAGTTGAAGACATTTTATCAAATCTCAACATCACATTATCCAAATCTATGTGTGCGAGTACAACTCACATATTCACCCGTCAAAACGAAAATCTAGTGCTGTGATCCAAGAACGAAATATCATATTTCATGGTTACTATCAAGAACAAGAACCTCGAACAAATAAAAAATCAAAGCTCTGATACCACTTGTTGAGGCGGAACGAGGTTATATGACACGATATAAAGTATTCATCACAAATATTAGAATTTAATTTGACTGGGCAATTGGAGATTTGTTTCAACTATAATGAAAAAAGAATTAAAACAATAGTGTTTTTCACAATTATTCTAACTTCTGTAATAAATCAGCTTGTAAAGAAGAACCAATTATATATAGGGGACCTATCAAAATTTTAACAATATTTTTAAAGATGGAAATAGTATAAAAAAAGTGTGGAATAAAGGAAATTATATTTTCCCAATAAAAAATGCGGGCAATAAAGGTAACAATATTTTCAAAAAAAAAATAAAAAAAATAAAAAAAAGGACAACCAACCTAATTTGGTCACAAACCTAACATAACCGAGTTGTAAGAAAATTTAAGTTTAGTATTCATGTTAAAATAAAAGTGGCTAACATGAAATTCTGCCAAAATTTAACTACCATAATCAACGCGATGGAGCGGTGAAATACTTTGATATATTTGCCTTTTAAGTTATTTTGATGTATTCTTTTGATTTTTTGGTGCAGGAGATGAGGTAGGATTTTGAGGCTTTTCAGATCCTAGATCAACCGGCCAAGTCATGTTTTGCTGAATTACTTGTGATTTTGTTTGATAATTATCAGTCTTGGTACATTTGGCTGAAAAGACTTGAATTTGAATACTACTCATTCTAATGGAAATGCTGAATTATTCTAGAGAATTCTCCATCATTTGCTTGAACTTTGCGGTGGACCTGCATTGCCATTAGGAATTGAAGTGCTAATTTAAGGTTATTATATGAAGTGAGGAGAAGATGATCAATCAATCTTTTCTGAGAATCTCATTAAAAATATATGGGATCTAATTGGATTACTATTTAATCCTGTATTGTTAAATCTAGGTTAAAATGTCAGACTTTCCATCATATCTGCCATATAACATGTATGCACACAGTATACATATATTTAGAGAGAAACTGGAATCATTTCCTGTTAGTTGAGGTAAACTTCAAGTGGTGTATGAAAATTTAAATATTATAGAGTTTGTCAGTAGACTGCACAAGAGTATTTAGCACTTCTCGACATTTTCAAGTACTGTAGGAGTACTTTTGGGACATTTGAAGGAGCTCTTTAGAACATGTAAATACGATCTTTGGGAAAGAGAGTCTGCTATGACGTAGTGATTCTGTGTTTTACGGCAATCAGTGAGACTGTCACCCTTGTACATCTGGTAGCTAATATTCTGTACTCGTAGAAAGGCCAGTACAACAGCGAGGCCTAAAAGCACAAAAGCTATTGCTTTAATCTGTTAAATGCAATGATTTTTCATTTCTATGACTGGCTTGCCTACAGATGGGACTGGGGAAGACTTTGCAAGCTATCTCTCTTTTAAATTATCTAAAAGTATGTCAAAGGACTCCTGGACCATTTTGTGAGTGAAAGCACTTTTTCTTGATTATATGCACTTACTAAAAGTTGGGAATTTTCAAAACAGGTCCATATAAAGGGTGTAGCCATATATCAGAAAGTTACAAATTACATACTGCTATTTTTATGGGGTAACAAATAACATATTCCGTTTTTAATGGAAATTTTATTTGTTACCATACATAAAGTAGCAGTACAAAAATTGTATCTTCCAGATATATGGTATGTGAAAGTGGAATTTCCCTAAAAATCTTTTAGGTGATTATTGCATTCTTACATAGTGGATACCATCTGCAGTGGTATTATGTCCCTTAAGTGTGATTGATGGCTGGGTGTCCGAGGTAGCAAATTTTGCTCCAAAATTGAGATTACTTCGTTATGTTGGAGATAAAGAACATCGACGTAATTTGCGCTGGGAAATGTACAAGAACGTAAAAGAGCAGTCATTACCATCGGATGTAAGTTTCGGATCCTTAAATGTATTTTTGTGTCAGTCAAATAAACATATAATTTAGGCTGTCTGTAGCTAATGCTTGGGGATATATTTCTGTATTACTCTTCCAAATGTCAGCATTGTGATTGCTTCTTTTTTATGAAGGCTCTGAAATTGCCATTCGATGTGCTGTTGACTACCTATGACATAGCATTGCTTGATGAGGATTTCCTATCTCAATTCCCATGGCATTATGCAGTAATTGATGAAGCACAAAGACTTAAAAATCCTTCCAGTGTGAGTAGAGATATTTTTATTAAGTTGTTTTAAAATGCAATGGAATGTCTAGTGCAGACTGTACGTTATTGTTTGCTTACATTGCTATATGTTGGTCTTTTAAGCTGCCATTTGTTCCTAGTGCTTGATTTAAATATATTGAACTTCAAATTTAGCCTCTGTTTGGCCAAATTTATAAATCATTTATAAATGGTCCAGCTTCATTTTCTACTGTACATTCCAATGCACGCACAAGTACTGTCCACCACTTATTTCTTTCTATTTATAAATTAAACCTTTTATAAATTCTTCCCAGATGGAGGCTTAATTTATTGTTTTACGGCTTGATATTCTAGTTGTCCTTCATCTTTAATATATATATATATATATATGTATATGTGTGTGTGTGTGTGTGTGTATATATATATGTATTGTCTTCCTATGTAAAAATATGTTGATGGTTGGAGGCTTAATTTATTGTTTTACGGCTTGATATTCTAGTTGTCCTTCATCTTTAATATTATATATATATATATATATATGTATTGTCTTCCTATGTAAAAATATGTTGATGGTTGTCTCATTAGGTTATTCTCAAACGTGTTCTCTAAACTTAATTTTTCACCATCATTTCGATTTTTTTAATGGTAAAATTTTAACAGGTCTTATATACTGTTTTAAGAGAACGGTTTGTCATGCCAAGAAAATTACTGATGACTGGTACACCCATTCAGAACAATCTTACTGAACTTTGGGCTTTGATGCATTTCTGTATGCCTTCAATCTTTGGAAAACTGGAGCAATTTCTTTCTGCCTTCAAGGAAGCTGGAGAGCCTTCAAGTAACCTTTTGTACCTACATATATTCAAATTCTTATGCTTGCTCCTTAAAATGCACAAGGATCAAGATATTATATGCTTGAATGTCGAAACTTTTGATTTTCAATTGTGAATTTATACTTTATACTGTAATTTCAAAAGAATTACATACAGAAATTTTTAATTACTATGGACATCTTTATAAACTCAACCATGTATATAACGAATGCTTTCGATTCTAAGATGGAAGAATTTCCATCTAAATGGAGCGAGTGGAAAGTAATGAGACTCATCTCGATCCTTTTTGTAACTTATTCGAGCAGGACACGATGCAGAAAAGACGAAGGAGCAATTCAAAATTTTAAAGTATGTACTGGGAGCATTCATGCTTCGAAGAACCAAGTCTAAGCTTGTTGAGTCTGGAACTCTTTCGCTGCCACCTCTTACTGAGATAACTATGTTGGTTTCTTAATATGGTCATTCCTTTTTTTTTTTTTTTTTTATGTGATTTATTGTTACTGCCTGATGAGTTTCCTAAAGTTCATCAAACATTCAATAGTTGAACTTGTTGAAGCTAGTGTACTTCTCCTTTAAAACAATGCTCTCAAGTGTTAATTAGAAAGTTTTGATTTTTGTTTGGGAGACAGGATGGCACCTTTAGTGCCCCTGCAGAAGAAGGTTTATGTATCAATTCTTAGGAAGGAACTTCCGAAACTGCTCGCACTTGCTTCTGGAGCTTCAAATGCCCAGTCATTGCACAATGTTGTAAGTATAAGTCTTCCTATCCAGGCATATCTGTTTTCTATTTTTTGTGCTTCGTGCTCTCATATTCACGCTACAATGCATTAGTATTGCATCTTATCTCATGCAAAATTTTCCACTTCCTTTTCAGGTAATTCAGCTGCGGAAAGCATGTAGTCACCCATATCTTTTCCCTGGTATTGAGCCTGAACCATATCAGGAGGGTGAACACCTGGTTCAGGTATTCTTACTTCTTTATTCAGATTTCTACAGAATTGTTTCTTATGGATACAGTTTGATACTGAGATGTGAGCTCAATATGTAATTAAATTGCCATTGCAACAAAAGGAAGAAATAGAGCATAGAGCATCTGGTCAAACATTTAAAATCAATGCCGATCTTTTTGCCCATTCTTTCAGTCATCTAAGTATTTTATGTTTTTGCTATTTGAATCAATCTTCTAAATTGTATATTATATATACATTCTTTTCCCTGAAATGATGCTTCATCAGGCCAGTGGCAAACTTATAATTTTAGACCAGCTACTTTTGAAGCTGCATGATACTGGTCATCGTGTTCTACTTTTTGCTCAGATGACCCATACACTTGATATATTACAGGTCAGCATCTTATCTTCCCTCTATTTTACAATGAAGTTCTATGTCATCTGGGCTGATTGTACATTAGTCCCTAAAGTCTTCCACCATATGCGTATATAATGCAGGATTTTTTGGAGATAAGAAAATACACTTACGAGCGTCTTGACGGTTCAATAAGAGCAGAGGAGCGTTTTGCTGCAATCAGAAGTTTCAGCCAGCAATCCGTCAAGAAAAGTTTGAATTCTGTTTCTGATGATAATAGTCCTTTTGTCTTTTTGATTTCTACAAGAGCTGGGGGAGTTGGATTAAATCTTGTGGCTGCTGATACGGTGAGTACTTTCATTTCTATTCTAACATATCTTGTTATTTCTACCTTAACTGGCCCCATAGTCCATACTGTAAATGTCTAACGTTTGTTTGTGAGCCTTTTATTATACTTAAAAGAAGGCCTGTGACGTGCTGAAGCATTTTAGCCATGTTCCATTGGGGGATTTGTTTAGTTTGTATTATTGTAAAAATTACTAGGTTTGTTAATCATGCTTATGAACAAAACTCATTCATCTCATACAGGACTGAAATTTCATATCCCATCAAATTGAAGGCTGTGCTTGTGACTAAAATGTCCGTATAACATTTCCATTGTACTTATGATTCTGATCTGAGGTCCATGGTATTCTTTAAGTTTTAAGCAGCTCTATCTGGACCATTCCTTGTTCAGTTCTATAAGAATGATGTTGAAAATGGCTCTGCCTGAAATAGAGCAGCTAGCTGCCTTTTCAAAGGCTCCGAAAGGCCCGAGCTGAAAGCCCGAGTTGAGCCCCATTTTTTCGGCCAAGCTTTGGCTCGGCTTGGCTCAGGCCAATAAAAGCTCGCAATAAAAGCTCGATCGGTTTTTACCGAGCCGAGCCTGGGCCGCAAACTTCGGCTCGTTTACATCCTAACCTTTCATAGACTTGATTCTAACTAAACCTTTCTTGAGGTTTGCATTTTCCTTCTTTTGGGTGCTTATGGAGTTGCTGAGTGAGTATTATCCATTACCAATATGATCTGTGCTTTCCCAACAAATTATGAAACATTTTAGTACTTTGCAGGTTATATTTTATGAGCAAGATTGGAATCCGCAAGTAGACAAGCAGGCTTTGCAACGCGCACACCGAATTGGTCAAACGAATCATGTTTTATCTTTAAATTTAGTTACAGGGCGGACAATAGAAGAGGTAAGATGGAAGGGATGACTTTGTCATGATGGTTATATTTTACTGACGGCTAATGTTGAAATCAATGTAGGTTATTATGCGTAGAGCAGAAAGGAAATTGCAGCTTAGTTACAACGTTGTGGGAGAGAATAATTTAGATAATGAGGGAAAGGACATTGCTGGAACTGAAGCTGGTGATTTGCGATCTGTTATATTTGGGTTACGTATGTTTGACCCTACTGAGATGAGCACCGAAGAATTGGGTCAAGTGAATAAAAGTGGATTGATTGCACTGGCTGAAAAGGTTACTAGAATCCGCCATGAGCCACAATCTGATATATATGATAAAAAGTTTGAGATCAATCATGTGGATATGCTGGGTGGTTGTGATCTAGTCATGAAACGGGATTCGGAGTCTGTCGAATTTGATCCTGGTCTTGATGAGGCTGCATATTTGTCATGGGTCGAGAAGTTCAAGCAAGCATCACTATCAAATGAGAGTACTATGTTAGAGTTGGGAAATAGGAGAGGCGTACCTGATGATAAGCATCTCAAAGCTGAAGCTGCTAAGAAGAAGGAGGAGGAGAAAAAACTATCCAAATGGGAAGCTCTTGGTTATCATTCTTTGTCTATCAGTAGTCCTGTGCACCCTGTGGTTCCCACAGATCAGGATTTCTCAGATTCTAGTTCTGTTAATTTTGTTTATGGAGACTGCACACATCCATCAAGAGTTTGTCCAACAGAGCCTACAATTATATTTAGGTCATATTCTCTGCAAATAGATTCGCATCTGTTAATGCTTATTGCACCAAGGACTGCTCTAATTATTGCATCCTACACTTTCTTTACGCTGTTGAAGTATTCTTTTATAATTATTCTAATAATTTTCACCTGCAATTTGTTGGGAGTCAAATATATCTAAAATTACTTTTTGTTGGTCACTTTTCGGGTCAGCTTTTCATGGGTGGGATATGTTTGAAGTTATGGTTGACCAACAAGAGGGGATCACACTCACAAGACCATTACTTAATATTATAATTGAACTTCACGTATTGTATCAAGTGAAACTTTGTTTTGTATCCCCTTCATCTGTCCTAGTTGATATGCATGGACATATTTTTGAGTTGCTGATATTCTTTGAGCAGCTGTGTTGATGATTCTGGAAATTGGGGTCATGGGGGTATGTTTGATGCACTAGCAAAACTCTCAGCCAATGTTCCAAATGCATACCAGCGAGCTTCTGAATTTGGGGATCTTCATCTAGGTGATCTGCATCTAATAGATATTACAGGTCAGTTTCAGACCATTCTAATCCCGATCTAAAGTTGCTTCATACTGCTTTTGCAATGCACCAAAATAATAGCAATCACAATCTCTATAAGCTTTTGATTATCTTCACAACTCCAACTGTCAATTTATTATACAAGAATATTGTTATGTAGCACCACTGGTGCTAACCACGAGCTAAGCCCTTGTTTGGTGGCATTTTTTTTGAAAAATATTGTTTTACATAGTGATTTTTTTAAGAATGTGTGATTAAAAAGTAGGGAAAAGTTTTGGGTTTATGTGTAAAATATTTTATTGTGTGAATATGTAGTTGAAAATGAATATATAGAAAAAAAGTTTTGAAAGAACGCAAGACAAATAGAGACTAATTGTCAGTGGACTCACCGCTTGTCCAATGAAGTAAGGTACTTTTTTATTTATTGGACAATGAAGTGATGTGGTCCGCTTCCACTAAGACTGGTGCTACATAACATTACTCTTTATACAATGCCACC
Organism: Fraxinus anomala; assembly: GCA_903798345.1. Lineage (NCBI taxonomy): Eukaryota > Viridiplantae > Streptophyta > Magnoliopsida > Lamiales > Oleaceae > Fraxinus > Fraxinus anomala. The sequence continues at coordinate 12,332 of CAIGRN010153650.1, forward strand.
TTGTGTTGTATGAGAGGTATTGAATGGTATTAGAATTACTAGTTTATCATTTAATGTAATGCAATGCTAATTACGCACCTCATATGGATTCTCACACTCCCAATGAGAAGGTAATTTTTGTTTTGCTAATTAGACCTTCATGAATCATTTTATATATGTTTAGTTTTGTGGCATCAAGTCACCTTTATCCATGGGACCAACTATTCCCAATAATAAATCGTTGGCATTCCATGCACACTTTCCTCTTTAAATAATAAAAGCTCCTTCCTTCAGCTGGGTGAACCTTCGCTTCTTATTTAAGTCAATATGAGCTGAAAATAATTGTTGCTCTTTCCTTAAATCATTTATAAGTGCAAATTTACCTATTTTGGGCATATGGGGGGAGGGGTGGCTGGTCCTTGTTGCAACTCAAGGTAATATTTTTCTAGTGTAAGCTTCAGATCTTCTTTCTTTACTTTCTTACCTCGAATCGATTATTGCTCTGCAGATGATTGCTGTAGTGATAGCAATGCTCCTCAATGGGTGGCTTTGTCTGTTGTACAGTCATACAATCCCAGGCGAAAAATCCCACGAAGTAAAATCTCTATTTCCGATTTAGAAGTTTGCATTGCAAAAGCTTCATTTTCAGCTGCTCAAAATTCTGGTATGTTAGGTTCTATGAGGAGACTTCATTTACCTATCTAACTAGCTGATTACAAGTAAATCTCTCACTTGCAGACTTGATACATATCCAATTTAGCTGATGAGTATTACATATTTTATGTTTCTTTTTCTTGCTTCTAATAAAATCTCTAACTTGGGTTTTCAATTTCTCTCTCAATGTTTTTGTCAATACCAGCTAAGTTTTTTATTTTTTCTGCTCCTCTCTCCGCGTATCCTCGTACTCGCATGTTTTTCTACGTGTGTATTGTCCCCATAAATGGGTTTTCAAAAAATTTTGTGACTCTTAGACATGTTACGTTGTGACTATATGTCTCATCTCATTAAAAAAAAAAAAAATAGTGCTGGTAATTATCACATGCAAAGGTTATCAATTTATTGTCATTCTCTGCAAATTAAATTGTTATAACTTTTTTAATTAGTATGTTTTTTAAAGTAGATTCCATAAGCTCTCTCTCTCTCTCTCTCATTTTTCTTTACCTTTTCACCTTTTGAAAGCTTCAATCCACATGCCACGGATTGGTTATCAGGATGGCTCAGATCGTTCAGAATGGTATACCGTCGAACGTCTTCTACGGAAATATGCTGCTTTATATGGGATAAATATTTATGTGTAAGTCTCTCTCTCTGTGTTGGGGATGACCGCAGCCTGCGTGTAATTTAGTTTCCCGCAGTAATTGATGGATCAAATTTCAACTGTGGAAATCTTGGCATATTATAGAAGAAAGGGAAGAAATCGTCCTCCTTCCATACTTCCTTTAATTTGATTATTTAGTTTCCTAGGATTGTAATCAACATAAAATTACCATGAAAAATCTTTCCTTAGTTGTAAATGTAGTCTTCCATTGTTCAATAAAAATACAAAACGTAATTTCTTCTCCTAAAATCTGCACTTCGTGCATAAGAACTGTGTTTTAGAGTTCCCAAATTTCATTTAATGCATTTTTTGGCAAACTTTATTGGATAGTAAAATGGGCAAGATTTTATTTTCTTCTTCAATACTTTCTTGTAGTGTCCAGTTAATGTCTTGATAACGATGATCACATGCTTTTAATACTGGACCAGTTGAAAATGTAGATATACATATGCTTGTGAGAGGTACAAATTTATCAGTTTTATTATATGCAGGTATTATTTCCGACGTGTGAGCAGACAAGTACTATAAACGTCTGTTGAATCTATGAAGAGTTGACATATACTGCTAACTGCACATGGGATGGGGTGCCACTTTGCCATTTCAGTTTTAGCTTAGGTAGCCTCGTTTCTAGTTTTTTGGAAGGGAGACTCGTGTTTAGGGTGCAATTTCTGCACTTGGTTTTTGTAATGTAATGTATATCCTGATTCCTTTCACTCAAGGTTGCTAAAATGGATTCTGTTTGCTGTTCCCAAGACGCACATACCCACAGGATAAAAACTTTCGGCACTGTAGGGCCAGATAATTCTTTATTGCAACCTGTTGCCCTCTCAGTCGAGGAATGGTTAGAAGGTATTTAATGGTGCATTGTCGACCTGTGCAAGTTTTGGGTAGATCGTTTCTGGGCAGAGACGGTATTTAGGAAGTTCCTAGCTCCAGGATGAGGCTTGCCTCTGTTTCCAAGGTTTGTCCAAGGCTTGATCATATGTTCAATATCGTGAGCATGCAAAGCTCTAAGGCTTTTGTACTAGTTAGACGGCTACTTTTTATATTTCTTTGTGTTTGTTAGAATTAGAGCCAAGCCAACATGCAGTTCTCGACACTTGATAATGTCCGAGTTTTGATGATGATGTCCTAAAACACAATGGTTACAGCCGAGGAGTGACGTGATGAGACCATATACAAGTGTAACCAATATTTCTCTAACCTTGAAATGCTAATTTGTGTTAATTAACGTCAAGAAATTTGTGTACACGTACTCTTGTGAGTTGATTAGAGCAAATTATAACTCATTCTATATTTTAAAAGGCATTTGATGCTTCATATATTTGAGTATCAAACTTCAACTATTGTGGCATTTTGGATTCACTTTTTTTTACAAGAAATAGGTTCATTACTCAATAATCATACCCCTAGTTTTTATATTTAGAAAAAAAAAAAAAAAAATCGCGAGTTGGGTTAAATGTACTATGGGTCACCCAACTTTGATTGGAAGAGCATACAGATCAATCATTTTGAATTTGGTGCAAATAAATTATACAACTTCAAATTACTCGCATATTTAGCCATTTATCTTCAATTTGGTGCAATTAAATCACTTCGATTTGGGTCACTTTGTCCCCTACTTTCCATTTAAGTAATGAAATATGCTGACCTTGGTGTTAAAAAAAAAATGAATAGCAGGCATGTAAAAATGTTCTCTTAATTTATACGATTTTCTTTTAAAAAAAAAATTAAGATGGGTGATGTGCATTGTTGTGTGACAGAGACATATACGGCAGTCATACTTAGTTTTAATGTTCCGATCAGCATATTATATTAGTTAAATTGGCTCAAAGACGCAGTGCATTTAACCCCTTAGTGTGGTGAATTGGTGATTATTAGTAGTATTATTATTATTATGTAATTTTTGGTAAGTTAACGGAAGTTACCAGATAATTGATTTTGCCTCGTTCTGTGAGTTTTAGTAGTGACTTTGCAATAAACAACGTAAAATCTTGTCATAATTTTGTAGTCATGCATCAAAAATGGAATTTTGTTTGTCGATGTGTTAGAAAATAGAGTTGTGCTGTATGTAGAGGGAATCTGTACATACAGCTAGACATGATGTCACATGATATCTTGTCATTGGGCGCTGTCCAAAAAAGGCAATGTTGGCTGCCAATGCCACTAGAAAATAAGGAATTATATGGCCTTTAAAGAAATTGTAATGTTCAATTTTGTAGCCAAGAACTCAGATGAAAGTTAAATAGTATTTTTTTTTACTAGTAATAGTAAATTTTGAAGAGAGCTGATAGTTACATTTGCACTAATTTAGTCAAAAATAATTATGTTGTAGATTGACTATTCAATAGATGTATTAAGTGGGACGAGTTGTTCACTGGCTCACCTAACATACCAGTCAACCGAAAAAACTCACTTGCAAGCCAACTTGCAAGCTTGACTTGCGAGCCATTGCTAGACCAGCCAGTAGGCTCGCCTAGCCTGCAAAAATGCAGCAATTGTCACCTTTGCATGCTGTCGTGAAAGGTTTAATTATTTTAGGTAGTCGTTGAACGGGCGCCTAAAAATTTCAATCTGAGTTTGTAATTATTTCCTTTACATTTAGATTTTTTGCATTGAGATTTTGACTATAAGAAACCAGTGCCATCGTCTACAATTTTCACACAATTAGATCACTCTCCTAAGTGCTTGATTTTATTTTATTTTTTCATAATTTGTTTCGTATTGATATTATTATACCACTTCAAAAAAGAGTTTTCACTTCCAATCTCTACTTCTATTTTTCTGTTGCATCATTATACTACGTTATTAGATGGCTAGCTAATCATCATCTTTTTCGAACGATTTTTTTTTTAGATTCTTGCCAAACTTTCAAATATTCGACGAAAAAGTTAGTTGTGTTACCACATTCGATAAGATGAAAGTGTTGGAAAATGGTTTTGTATAT
>CAIGRN010153668.1:0-13829 GCA_903798345.1 Fraxinus anomala
ACTCTCACACAGATGAAGGTTGAAAGAATATAATATGAAGGAATCTCTATGTAGCCTCTTTCTCTCAATGTTCAACTTTAAGAATTTCGTATAAAGGAGTTTTGGTCGTTATAGGTAGGGTACAAAACAGATGAGTCGGGGAAAAAGTCTTGAAATCGCGAAATAAAAATTTTCCACATAACCTTGTCGCTCAAGCGAGAGCTTAGCGACGGTCGAGCGATAGCCTGTCGCTTGAGCGAAGGTCTGGCGACACTCCAACGACAATGTTTCTGCTTTTGTAGCTCGAGCCAAACCTTAGCAACAGTCCAGCGAAAATTCGCGCCTTATTTTCCTTCGTTCGTCATTCTCGAACCATAGACCTAAAAATCATATTTTCAACTATTTGCACATTACTCGTTGACTTTTTAAACAAATTACAATTCAATCCTTTATTTACAGAATTGTCAATTATAAAATATCTAAAACCTAACAAATACTATTTGTGAAAATTTAGAGTTTGACAAATTTAAATATAAGCTAAGAAAATCCAAACGTGCACTAGTTTTTTGCTTCAATATGCATGATGGCCATTATTACACGAGACCTCTTGACACATTATCATCAAGTCACCAAACTTGAGTCACCTGCAAACTCGAGGTCGACTCTCTCTCAAACATCAACCTCAACCAATTATCAGACAATGGAGACGAGCTACTTCCAATGAGATCATTATATGCCCCGTTTAGCCATCATTATTTGAAATTTTAATGGTTGGAATATTATTTTCTAGAAAAAATATGTGATTAAAAAAGGAAAAAGAATTGGGATTATTATTTTGTTAGATAATGTGTTAATAAGATGGGAGAGAGAAAAATGAGTTATAATTTTAATAGGGGTCAAACATGGACATATATGGTCGACTGTTCTTGTTTGGTACTTGATCATCGAGCACATTGACACTCTTGTCCCTTAAATTTCTTCGAAATATAATTTCCCTAGAGCAACACCATACACTATTTCTTAACAGCAAAAATAGTCACTTCCTTGCCATATTTAACATACCTTGTGACTTTTGCACAAGGGTACTAGACGAGATAAGAGGAGCCCTCACTCTATGGAAAGGAGGTTTGGATTGAGGGAGACAAATAAGATGATTTTTTTTTTTTTTTTTCCTTTTCCTGTTTTTAAAATTTCTTGTTTTGATTTATTTTTCTATTGTATTTTAAAAGATAAATATATAATTCTATTTTTAACAAAAATCTCGTTGATTAACTAAAGTCAAAATTTTAGTGCTATTAAAATGTAAAGTTGACAACGGAAATGCTCATCTTTATAGGTTAATGACCAAAGTGCTATACGCATCCAAAGTTGGAGACTCTCTTGCTGCTATTTTGCTTTTGATTTTTAGTCGGATTAGGGATTAAAATTAAATTTTTAATAAATTTTAACAAAAGTAAACGAAATATATAGTAAAATTCATAAAATGTATTATTAAAATTAATTATTTAATTTGATTTATATTAAAATTTTAATTTTAATTTCTATGAAACGGGTAAGCATATAAAGGGAAAACAAAACGCGAGCCGATTGGTAAACGGTCTGGTCCACCCGGCCACGACGTCCCACGTTAAAACCCTAAACCCTGTCGCTGTAGTCTTCCTCAAACCACTGAGTTTGCCAACAATGGCGGATTACAACTCGACCCTAGAATCTGCGTCGATGATCAAGATGAAGAAGAAAAGAAAGCAAACAAGTATCGAAATTAATGAACTAGAAAAAGAAGCACAAGAACATAGTGGAGGTCCTTCGAAAATTCCGCGCATTGACGAGTCCGAGAGAGAAATCATAGAAACAAACACGAAACTCGAAGAAGATTCTCCATGGAGGAATCTGCAGCTGATTTTATTCCTCCAGAACAAAAATATCGACCTTCTAAAGTAAGTAATATGTGTTTGCGGTAATTGCTGAATTTATTTTTTGGATCTTTCTTGTTGTATATATGGTCAAAATAAGTCTAGAATTGAGTTGGAAGTTAATTATTGAGGTATAGGCTCGATTTGGGAGAGATTTTGGAAAACGATATGGAGGAAAAAATAGTGTGTTTGAAGGTTTAAGGAGAAATGTTTTTTATTTATTAAAATTGGCATCTTGCTTGCAGGACAATCTGAAATTTGAGCTGAAAATTTTGCTTCCCCGAACAAAATTTGAACTTGCTCTTCCTGTTTTGATTTTCACATTTAGTTTTTGGAAATTAAGTTTTTCTAAGATATATGTTTTGTTTCTCCCCATCAAATTGTTTAATGTTTTTACTTGCTTTTGTTTGTGAATATTTGCTTTTTGGGTATTTAATCCGTGTTTGATAGAAAAAGACTATATGATGCAGGAAGGTTGATTTGGCATTCAGTTATGTGAATTCGATTACTAATGAAGCAGCGGATGATATTGGTCAGCGCCCTGAGATGATTAATACTTATAGATTGTTAGTTTTTCTGAACAACTGGGTGCAATCAGTCTTGATTTCATCGGAGAAGAAAATGAGGCTCGAAGGAAACAGAGCTGAGTATGAAGTTTCTTCAGCATCGTGTTTGGATATCAGAGGCTGGAAAATTTTAAAATTCTGTTTGGAGAAGTCACAGAATCTACACGTCTCATTGACCTTTTCTAGAGACTTGTTACGGGTTATTTATTGCATAGCAAGGGATATATTATCTCATATAGATAATGTAACCTCATGTTGCGAGGTGACACTTTCTTGTGAGCAATTGGAATTATATGACACTGTGCTCAATTGTATCTCATCAATCTTCTCCTCCCATGGTGGAGTTTCAAATGAAAATTTGGATGTGTGGATTTTTGTCTTAAATGCAGTGCTAGAACTCGCCTTAAGGCTTGTTAAAGACAAGCTTGATAGTTGCAAGGCAGGCAACTTATTCATCCAATTACCTTGTAGCCTACTGGAGCCATTTGCGAAGTTCTTGAGGGTCCATCCTACTCGCAAAAGTGGTTTTCGTGATTTCATAGATAAACTTCTGGAGCCTCTGTTGCACTTGTTGGTTGTGCTACATTCTGATTTTTGTGGCAGGAATTCTGAATGCAGAAGAAATCTGTCTAAATTGGCTGGAGAAGTGTTAGCTCAGGGGCTCTTCCACCCAGCTCACATCGATGGGTTCCTATGTTTACAAAGTACTAGTAGATATAAAAGTTCCTTTGATGGTACATTAAGTGAGGAAAAATCGGTCAACAAAAGTTATCTCAGACACCTGTTTGATAAACTGGAGAAGATTGTAGCAAATAAGAATGAATATGCATTAGGCGGCCTAGGACAGCTGCTTCACTTGTTTGTTAAATCGGTCACTAAGCAAAAGGGAACTTCAGTCAGCAGAGGAGGTTCTGGGGGCTCGGAAATCAGTTCAACCAATAATGTACCTGAAAACTTTTCCCTAACCAGAATGGTTATTTCAGAAGACAGGCCCAGCTCTAATGGTGTGGACGCTGAAATACGGAAGTCAGTTTTTGAATTTTTTGTACACATCATGGAACCTCTAATAACAGACATCAATAAATATCTTCATGTTGATGGGGAACTTGGATCTATGTTAATGGATGTTTCGTGCATGCTAAGAGCCATTAATAATTTGCTTGCCTGCATTGTTCATGAAAAGGTGTATGTAAGAACAGAAGACACCTCTGAAGGGGCTTCCTGTAAGTTTCTGAGGTTACTTTATGATTTGTTGGTGTCATTTTCTGCCAAAATTAATGATGTAAGGGCATCGTCTTTTGGCTCAGAGAAAAGTTCTCACAGAGAAGTCTTGATTTCAACAAGAAAGGAGATTATTGTGTCTGCACATCATTTATTAGATATTGAGTACAAAGTTGTCGATGATGATCTTGAGAGCTTGTGGACTATGATTTTTTCCTCTGTAGCCTGTAGCAATAGTTCGATAGATGTGCTGGATCAGTCTATGTTGTCTTCAGAGATTCTGAGTCTTGGTTGCAGGCTGGTTGATCTTTACAGCGAACTTCGGCAGGTTAGTGAGCATTTTATGCATTACTGGCTGTCAACTTGGCCGGCCCAAAGCGTGTTCGTTTGTCCCAATTTTATTAGGAACGCAAGCTAGGAATATCACTTGGCTAAATAGGGGCCAATCTATACCTGATATAAATGCAGGCCAACCTCGGCCTTATAGGTTCAACGAATTTGGTCCTGCTCATTTAAATAATGTTAATGAACTATTTTCAAATATATCTTCTACATATCACTTTTGCCTATTTGGTAGAATTAACATCTTGCTGCTCGTTTTCTGAAATTTTTGGTTTCAACTGTATCTTCTACTTGGATAAAAGATGTCAATCAAAAAAAAATTATCTGTGCTTCTTGGAAAATAAGCAAAATAGAAGTTGGAAGCAATTTTCTTTGCCTTTGATATTTTTTTTTATTGCATTTTGTCTTGGTTTCTGAGTTGTGTTTATTTTGGAGTCAAAATCCTGATTGTATTTATTGAATTAGTGTAGGTGAATAGTTCTATATTTGCACTGTGTAGAGCAGTTCGGCATTTTGTATCACTTCTTGGGGACAATAAAGCACGCACAAGTTCACATGCTTATTCTTCCTACCCAAATTCTTTGAGCATGATGTTATGTTCTCCAGAATTTAGGCTCTCCCTCAGCAACGCTGTTGAGTCCATACCAGAAGGGCAAGCAAGTGGATGTATTCGGCAGTTGAGTTCGGATATTATGGAATCGCTGCAGTGGATGAAAGTTGACTGTCAGCTGGCCGGTGGAGATGAACTTATGAAGTCAAGTCCAAGTAGTTATGACTCGCTGCACTTCAAACTGCAAGCAGAACTCATAGGGAGGGCTTTGTCTGAAGTATATAGCATAATTGTAGATTCAATAACAGTCAGTTCTGGCAATAGTTATCTGGTTGGTGTTTCTGTGAAAAATTTGATAGAAAATTGTCGCCCGAGTTTGAGTTGCCTAGTTTCGTTACAACCAGATAATATTAAGGAATTCTCCAATTTATTTAATAGAAGAACTTCAAAGAAGAGAGATGGGTGTGAGAACATATCCATGTGTTGGATTCTAGTGTTCTACTTCCGTTTGTATTTGTCCTGCAGAAGCTTATTACGACAAGCAATCAGCTGTATGGCTCCTGATGCATCAAAAAGGATGTCAGGAGAAATAGGTGATTCATTTTTATCTCACACTGGAAGGGATTGGTTGGAGGCAACTGGTTCTGTTGGTGAAGGCTATTTTTCTTGGATTCTTCGGCCTTCTGCTCCTCTTCTTAATGTCATACATTCTATTTTAGATGTTTATCTTCAAGGCACTGGTGGAGTTTGTCCACCTCTGGTCTTTGTGTTAAATGCCATGGCTTTTCAGAGACTTACCGATTTGAATAGGCTGATAAAATCCTCAGAATATATGCTTCTGTGGAATAGAACTCGGGGGCAGCAACAATTGAAGGATGGTGCTCAGATCTCTTCATACAGTAAGAAAATTAAAAGATGGAAAAGGTGTCTCTCAGATTTCAGGGAAGAAGCGGGAGGTCTGACCAAAATCATGATGGAACTTCTCTTGTCAATGGCTAAGGTCCATGTACCTGCTTCCTCATTTGATGATGGAATCTATGGGGACATATGGATCCAAACTCTGCTTAAAAGTGACACACAGAGTTTTGCTATAGGCTCCATAGACAAAAAGTTATTGCCATCTACACTGTTGTGGAGCTTTTGCAGAACGGTTGATATTTGGTGCTCTCATGCTACCAAGAAGGATTTGAAGAAGTTTCTTGCACTTCTAATCCAGGCATACCTTTCCTGTGTTACTGATCATGAAAGCAACTCTCGAAAGTGTAACATTGACAAGCCTGGCCACCTGAAGAAAGCCACTGCACATCACATTGCGCTGGAGTTTCTAAGCAACACAATTTCATATGAACAAAGTGTAAGATAGCTTTTTGAATCATTTCATTTTCTTATCAATTGTTACACCCTTTATTCTCTCTATTTCTGTCCTAAATCTTTCCTTCCTTCTTGGACATGGGCTCAACAAATGCATATGCGTCATTCATATAGCTTCTTATAATTTATGTCATATTACTCATGTTACGACTACATGCATACACACTTATATACAATGACTATCCTATATGCATATAAGATGTTGGAAGGTTACCACTAAAATAAATTGGGGAAATTGATCTCTCATCTAAAATTTATGTTGTTTCAAGGTCGATAGGAATGTTTCAGGGCGAGATGTATAAAAGAAATTCAGTTCTAACCTACTAATTCATGGCTATTATAGCGCAGAGGAAGTTACAAAAAATTTCCTCCTTCCAAAGCGGCTAGATGGAATGAAGAGTGAGAGGCTGAACAGAGTTAACTTGGGTCTTATTTGTTCTTCATCTATTCCAATAACAATTCAGTTGTTAGTCTTAAATCCTATACCAAAATTGATCTTTTAAATGCTTGACATTTGGAAATTCAAGTCTTATAGCATAATTTACTTCATGTGAAGAGAGGATCCACATTGGACTTCTACTTAACTGCTCATTATTTTATGTCCTCTCCTGTGGGCCAGTGGGGGCAAACTCAGGCATTTTACAAATTATCTACATTCTGTAATCTTTTTGGGGCTAAGTGGGGCCAATAGGCGATTGTGCCCACTGCTTGGCCCCATAGTTTAAATCTGCCCCTGATACTGGTTCCTACTTGTGTTACATATTCTTTTCCACTCTTCACTCTTATACCCCTAGTTTGTACATTCACCTTGCCATGTCATTGTTGAACTGGGATTATGAAGGACTTGTGTTTCATGTTATGTTCTCACAGTCTACCATCGTAGTTTGTCCGCAGGTATATGGCATCCAGGTATTGCCGGATCTTGCAGAAGTCAGCGTCATCTTTATTTGCTACTACTGAAGTTGATCTAAGTTCATCACCTGATTGGATAGAGGTTATACGTGCAGTTGAAAATTCATCCAATGTGCAGAATGGTGATTCATTATGGACAGGACTGAATATGGATCCTGCTGAAAAAGGAACTAATATTGAGTTCGCAAAATGCCTGTGTTTGCTCAACCTTTTAAATTGGATGCCAAAAGAATATATAAGTTTGAGATCCACATCATTGTACATTACTTGCATTCTGAACCTTGAGAGGTATTTTATTGCCATAAATGTTCTTATCTTCATTTTCTAACTTGCAGAATGGCACGATGCCTGTTGTGTATCGATGTTTTCTCTGGCATTTGCATGACTTCTTTGTTTTTAGAAGTGAAAGTTAGGTCATATATCCTCACGTTTTTGAAATATTGACTTTCAACTTGCTAGAAGCTGAAATTTTGGTTTGACTGCCAGAAAAATTCTGATGATGTCATATTGAGACAATGTCCGCATTAAATTTTTTTATTTTATTTTATTATTATTATTTTTTGTCTCTATCTCTTAGGAGAGAGAGGGGTAGTGGGGAATTGGGATCTTTAATGATGAAACCCATTAGATTATTAGACTTTAAATTTGAGTATTATTTTTGCTGAATAAAGTAACTTTATGCTCAGTGTTATGTTAAAGATCTTCTTGAATTTACAGAGGGGGTGGAAAAATTACAATGTATAAACACTGGAAATAGGGAAAGGTATGGAGACTGTATAATTTCAGATCTCACAGTTCATGTTCAAATGGTCAAAACTATTTCTCCTTGCTTTTCCATTATATCCACACTAAACAATTGCAATGAAGGCCAACATTATCTTCTCAAGTGTCTAAAATCTTGCATTCTTATTGGGGTAAAGTAAGCAAATGTCAATGTCTTAACACTAGATGTAACTTTGTCATTTGAAATCAAGCTCAAATGATGGGATGGATCTGAATTTTAGTCCCTCATTATTATATTAGAGCTAGAGATTAGGCCTCAGCTTTATCGTGGAGGTTTCAGATATAGAGATGTGCTGAGACTTGATCCCTTTACACCAATTGACTGTCAACTTGGACACCACAGTTAGGACATGACATTATACATGGTTAATCTCTCAAGTCTCAATTATAGTTTTCTGCCAAGTGTGCTCCTCTTGAATTCTTGATGCAAGTTTCACAGGTTAAATTGAACCTGTACATTTCAGGCTTCTGGTTGGCAGCTTGTTAGGCTGGCATGGTTTTTTATGCTCCTGCGATGCTCTTGAGATCCTCAGATTGTTTGTATCCTGTCGAAGGGTTCTTAAGAATATAATCATGGCATCTTGTGAAGAGAATATGGAAGGTCGTCAATCTTCAATTGCTAACAAATTCTCAGAGAGCTCGTTTCCTCTGTTTTGGCTTTCTAAGTCATTGTCAGCAGTCATGGGGTTTCGACATGGTTTTCCGGAAGATATTGCTTTTGAAGCAAAAAATGCACTTTTTTCATTGATGGATCACACATCTTATGTGTTTTTGACATTGAGTAAGGATCATTACTCTCTTGTTACTTCTACGAAGCTTTGTACAGCTAAGAAAAGCTCAGATGGTGGCCTTGAGTTGTATGATCAGAAGGCATACAACAATCTCCAGTTGGATCCCCCTATGAATGTAGATGCACAGAGAAGTGTTGTGCAGGTAGCTGAGACATTAAAAGAACAAATGCAAATCTCACTTGCCACTTTCAACAAAGCGTTACTTGACAAGAAAGTAGGGATTTCACCGAACTTTCTTGAGTTGAATAAGTTATCTTCTATGCTTTCTTGCTTTCAAGGCTTTCTGCTTGGCGCAGCTTCTGCATTGGGCAACGTATATGCAAGCAGTAATAATGTTAGAACAAAATTATCATCCAAAGCTGAAAGTGTTAAAAAGGTTAAATCATGTGTTGATACATGCCAAAATTTCATATTTTCTTATCTCAAGGCCTTGTTTGTTGAGGATGATCAGCTTCCCGAAGTCTTGTCAGAAGAAAAAGCTGGCAGCACTTTGCAATGTGGTGGTGATTTGTTGGGAGCAAGAGAGGCCTCATATGATGTTTATGATGACGACAATGCTGCTACAGATGAGGAAGAGATGCACCCTGCTGGGAAAAAGACAGCTTCTGGCACAAAGGATGTTAAAAACCGTGATCTTAAGAGAAAACCCCATTCAGCAATCAAAGATCTTGAGGCTTTCTTCACAAAAGTTCAAAATGAGCAACTACGTCTAAAGAAATCTTTATTATTGGAATTTTTCAGAGGTGAAAATATTGAAGCAGCATTCTTTCTCAGACAGCTTTTCGTTGCTTCTTCGGCTATTCTAAGACTAAATTTACAGATTGACCTTACTTCCAGTTCTTGGAGCTCGATTCCTATTTTTATTGGCATTTCTCAAGTTTTGCTCTTGGAATTTTCAAGCGAGACTGGGATGCCGCATCCCTTTTCTTTTGTTTGTTTAGATGGTGTTGTGAAATTTCTTGAAGAGTTAGGTATTTATTTTCCACAACTAGAACCTTCATTGTCCAGAAATTTGTATGTCAAGCTAGTAGATTTACACTTAAGGGCCATAGGAAAATGCATCTCCTTACAAGGGAAGAAGGCTATAATAGCTTCCCAAGATACAGGATTGCATACCAAGATGTTACCTAATCAGATGGAATCTTCTGAGTCTGGCTTTTCTCATGAAACATATCAATTAGAAGAATTTAAAATGAAGTTGAGGATGTCGTTCAGATCATATATCAGGAGACCATCAGAGTTACATTTTTTATCTGCAATTCAGGCTGTGGAGAGAGCTATAGTTGGAGTACAGGAAGGCTGCCAGACAAACTATGAAATTTGTTTGGGGAGTTTAGATGGAGGAAAGGTATCTTCTATTGTGGCTGCTGGTATTGATTGCTTAGAATTGATTCTCGAATTTGTATCAGGTAATCAATTTCATCAATCTACAAGGTTATGATCTAATAGCATGAGACATTATCTATGTTGGGATTTTTGTATCTCGTAAATTGTTTCCTTTTTTTCTGAAGAAATTGAGATAGTATTAATAGACAAGCCATTGTGATTTTTCTTTGTTTCACTTTTAGCTTATCCTACAAAATGCTGTTCCCAGCTTTATTAGATTCTACAGCTTCATGAAAAATGGCCCTTTTTCTGATCTTGCATGTTCACCTCAGCTTCTCAATGACTGATTCTGGAAAGAGCTTTGATGCCTTTTTATCGTAAATAATTTTAAAGCCAATAGAAGAATCATACCCTAGGAAGATTAAAAGTGCAATTTCATGCTTCATGTAAATAGGTTTGGTTGGTCTTTTTTATTCTTTACAGTCTACGTATCATTTTTGCAGTTTGGCTATAGTTAATTTTTTTATCTTTATGTTCCTTCTGATATCCAATTGACAACGGACCTTTCTACTGATGGATCAAAAAATTGAGACGGCTGTATGATATTGCATTTTTTGTTTTCTGGACTGTTTTTACTTTAAAATATGTAAATTTCTGGAGTGCAGTGAAGTAGTTGGAAAGTTTTAGTTGAATAGCATTTTTCGTTTTTGTGTTCTTTGCAGGACATAATCGTCTTAACATGGTCAGAAGACACATTCAGAGCTTAGTTGCATGTCTTTTCAATGTCATCGTGCATTTGCAGGGTCCCAAAATCTTCTATGGATATGTTGATTCCACCAAGGATTATGAGAATCCTGATTCTGGCTCTGTAATTCTCATGTCCATTGAAGTACTTACGAGAATTTCTGGGAAACAGTCTCTGTTCCATTTAGATGCCAGCCATATAGCGCAGTCCCTGCGTATCCCCGGAGCACTCTTTCAAAATCTTCTCCACCTCCCAATCTTTGAAAATGCTGTAGTACGGAAATTTTCTGTGGAGCTATACAATGCATGTTGCCGTCTGTTATGTACTGTTCTTAAGCATCACAAACGGTATGCTGCATTTTCATTTGCCTTTTCGCTATTGCATACTTCAGTTGCAATTTGTGTAGTGTGTTCTAAACCAATGTTCTCCTTTCCACCCTTGTTCCCATCTAGAAAAGCTTGTGCTCTCTCTCTCTCTCTCTATTAATTTTCCTCTTGTGATCTTTGTATTCGTAGAGAGACTCAACAGTGTGTAGCTCTTCTTGAAGATTCAGTTAGTGTTCTGCTTCATTGCTTGGAAATTGTAAACATTGATTCAGTTACTAGAAAAGATTATTTTGCATGGGAACTACAAGAGGCAGTAACGTGTGCCAGTAGTCTACGAAGAGTTTATGAAGAGGTGTGTCTTTATATAAATGTCACCGGCGTGTTATCTACTTAACTTGTTTTGAGATACGTTTCATAACTAAAACAATACATCTCTTCTTGCAATTGCACAATTTGATATTTCTGTACTTGCCACACTATATTCTGCCCATGCAGGAGTAGGTTTTTTGACTTGGGAAGATTTTTGGCTTGCATGATATGATGAGATTTTTATTTGTACCTTAAGGTACACTTGCCTTACAGTGAGAACCCTCTTTTCTTATGTTTACACAGGTAAGGCAGCAGAAGGATGCCTTTGGTCACAGTTTGTTTCAGTTTTTATCTCGTTACATATGGGTTTATTGTGCATTGGGCCCATCAAGGAATGGCATCAGAAGGTCGTTTTCAGTGTCTTATCTTGACTTTGATTTGCTCACTAGCTATGATATCAATTTTTATCTTTTAATTCCACATAAGATCTCTTACAATAACTCTGATGGATTCTCACAATTTTTCAGGGAAATAGATGAAGCTTTGAGACCTGGTGTTTATGCTTTAATAGACTCGTGTTCGACAGATGATCTTCAACTTCTTCATACCTTATTTGGAGGTAGGCAATCTGAATTTAGTTTGAACATGTGAGTAGTAAAAAAAAGTTTCTCATTTCTAAGTATTTCTTTTTTTTTTTCATTTCCCCCCAACTCTATTGGGGTTATATAGAGGGTCCTTGCAGAAGCACTCTCGCCAGTTTGCAACATGATTACAAACTTCATTTCCAATTTCAAGGGAAAGTTTGATGCGCACTCTGTGAAACTTGTGGAGTTCAGTAGAATTTGTTGAAATCTAATGGAATATCCTTTGGTCGAGGCCCTTAAGGAAAAAGAGTGGGTTCTAACGGTGGCACCACTGGTCTTGCTATTTGCCTCGTGGTGGCTTTTAACCATTGACAATCCAGGATGGTTCTTTAGGGGTAGGTGGAGGACACTGCCGACTGTCCACGGCAAGCTCTCCGTGGGGCGGGGTAGGGTTATTTTGTTACATATCTTGGTGCAGTACTACTATATATTTTCATCAGGTTATGGTATTATGTTGTTGTTCGACATATCTTAAATTTTGTATCTATTGAGAAATAATTAATGCATATTTAACCTTCTTTTAATAAGTGTATAGCCTCAATTAATTTTCTAGAATTTTTGATAAAAATTCAGGTATTTGAGAGCGTTCTCCACTTCTATTGCATCACTAGTTTTCCTCAGTAAAATTTACTTTGATTACTTCCCGACTCGGAAAGAGGTATTAGTAAATTGCTGTCCTATTGGTTGTCCCAATAATCACTGAACTTATGCTTGCATTTTTTTTTATTGTTCATTGAAGTTTAAAATGTCAAATTTGGCTACTTTTATTCAAATATTGGACGGTACTCACTGACATAACATCTATTTCAAATCTCTAATGAAATTGGTGACTTGACTTAACGGAATGCATGGGTTGTATCCCGTCACATCGTTATCAAATTGTCATGTAGAAAACATGTTTTATCAAATTGGTGAACTTTGGAAAACATACTTGATTGTTCATTGTACTTTGAAAAATGTTTTCGATTACTCACTGAACTTTGAGATGATCGTATTTTGGTCACTAAAATTATAATAATGACGTTGGCCAATTGTTCTCTAGAAAATGTGTACCACGAGTGCATGTATTGCATACAAGTAATTAAGTGAACAAACAAGTTCGAGTTGTCGATTTCACGATAAATGATTGCTCAATTATAAAATAATTAAATTTAATTTTAACAACGAAACACAAGATAAATTTGAATTTTGCAAATGACGAAAATAGCTTAAAATTCTACAAAAATAATGAAAATATCACAGACAAGATCTTTCCTTAGTTTTATTATTTGAGCTTTTTGTTATTTTGTAGAATTTTAAGTTATTTTCATCATTTGAAAAATTCAAATTTATTGTGTGTTTTATTATTGAAATTAAATTTAGTGTAATTGAGTAATCATTCATCATGGGATCGACAACTCGGACTCGTTTGTCCACTTTAGTGATACTTGCGCCTGCGATACACATTTTTTAGCGAACAATAGGTGGACGTCATTTTTATAAATTTAGTGACAAAAAACCGAACACCTTAAAGTTCAATGAACAATTGAATACATTTTTAAATTACAGTGAACAATCAAATATTCTTTTAAAGTTTAGCGAGCATTAAAAAAGGCTTTCTTAGTGGCAAATTGGTAACTAGGGCGCCATATTTGCATTCTGTTAGTTATGTCACCAACTTCGTTAAAGGTTTAAAACGGATGTTATGCCACTTAGTAACATCCAATGTTTAGATAAGTTTAATAGCCAAAACTCTATATTTTAAATTTCAGTAAGCAATTAAAAATACCAACATAAGTTCAGTAATTTGAAACAATAAACTCACATGTTATCAATAGGAAAAAATATAATTTATTCAAAATAATAAGTTAGCTCAAACAACTCGACTCGCAATTCTTCCTCTAATTAAGCCTATGTTTGGACGATTATAACCTTACTAATTATTTCAATAATACCTTACTTTTTATTTTTAATAAATATTTAATTTACAAAATGTAATAAATATTACAAATCATTGTCTACGCATGTATTCCTTATTATTAGTTCTTAATTAATTAACATTAACATTCACA